>APFE031426948.1:137144-148534 GCA_000404065.3 Pinus taeda
TCCGTAAAACTGCTTATACACCTTGGCAATCGGATGAAAACCAAGGACTTCCCGTACTGCAGTCAATCTTCCCGAATGTTGTGTTCAGTGCATTACGGTTTGTAAGGCGGCAGACTCGGCTTCCTATGGATAAAAGGTTGCAAGCCTATAGGGGTCTCCCAATATATACGCAACGGTACATGGGAGCACAATCCGTACTGGCACTTACCGTTTCATCGTGGAGGAATCAACCAACCACTCAACGATAAACTACCAGGTTTAAAGATGCCAGAACACGTCTCTAACCTAGACCTCTAGAATATGTGCGTTATGTTCCAATGCGTTTTTAGGTTCATTCAATTTATTTTACGGTTTATCTTTAATTATGTTTCAATTTTCGGTCCTACCGTATGTGATCTCTTGAAAATTCCTAAATGCAAACTATATGCGAAAATTGTATCATTTCATTGAATGAACTCTATCTACGGGAGAGTTGAGATCTTTATACAAACAAAATGATCACAAAGATCTTAATGCAGCTAATAACAAGAAATGAAAATCTTTTTCCTTTTTTCTTTTTAAAAGAAACAATTAACAAGAAATGCTAATTAATAAAAAGCAAAAGATCTCTTGTTTTTTCCTTTCTTTTAGAATAGTATGATGCACTCAACAGATCTCAAGAGATATTCACAAGTATAAATAAACACAATTCACCCAAAGGAATCTAGAACCAATTCTGAAACGTCAAAATGACCTATCAAAGCAAGGAAAACACAAATACTTTCAATGAACCATGTGATCTGAGTTCAAATGAAGTAAAGCAAAAATAAACAAGCTAAAAGCGAATTACTTGCAGCACAGAATGCCAAACTTGTACAACTACCAGAGGAGTGTGGAAAACAACCAAAAAGCTGATTGGATCATCAAACCATAATTTCCCACAGAAGGCTCGACATGCAAAGCCACTAGGGCTAAGATATAAAATCGATAGAAATAAGCAAACAACTGAAGGATAAAAAGAATAACCAGTCACATAAAGGTCCAACAAATGTCCAGAAGCTGTAAAAGATATAACAAGATACAAATCCAAGCTCAGAAGGCTAACAAACAAGCTAACTGAAAAAGTTAACACGTCTGGCGTGACTGTCAGACTGCAACTCGCGCTATAAAGGGATTGGCGCGGGTTGTCAGTTAGCAACAGGCACCAATTGGCGCGACTGTCAGAAGAAAAACCGCGCTAATAAAGTTTGCCAAGTAAAAAAACAAAACAGGTAGTCCAAAGCTTGGTTTACAGTATCTAGAAAGGCCAGCAAGCAAGAAACAGCAAGAAATTCAATCCAGAAAGCTATCCAAGCCAGCTAACAAGAGAAAAACTAACATGCAAGACAAAGTCAAAATTGTTCAGTCCGTAAACCAAACTGGAGATTGACTGAAGTGGCTTTGATCTACTTCACTACTACAAAGCAATAGTGTTTCGAAGGTTATCTGGTCATACTTCAGGCTCCGTCTAAAGTTTACAAATCAAACAACAAGCTTCTCCCCAGTGGAGTCACCAAATTGTTGAACAGGTAAATCCCCTCTGCAAACAGAGGCGATCCCACTAGCCCAACACGGGTCTAGCAACAATCACACAACGCTAACACGCAGGTTCCTAATTGCAAATCAAAGATCGATGATGATGGCCTACCTGGATTCCAACACTAGTACTTGTAGAAGGATCGTCGCTCCCGTTCCTTTGCTCCGGCTGGTCACAATCCCCACGATCCTCGTGAACAGACACCTGCACATGCAAAGAACAACACAAATACAAGCATAAAATCCAATAGATGCAACTATATATCAGTCAAAAAAGATATAACTCAATCATCATTATAAAGATACATGAGTGGAACCATAATGATAGTCGTCTATTAATGAGTAAAAACAGAGAAAGATACAACCAAGGTTTTGACGTTGAACCTATTCTCTGACTGGGCAAGCAGCTACATACACCTTGCAAAAGACCTTCTCTCTCTCAGGATTCCGGCAGCATAACCTCCCTATGCTTCACAATTCTTACTATCACTCCAGCATTACTTCAGCACTCACAAAGACTCTAGCAAAACTCCCTTGTTTAATGCATGAGGACAGTCATTTATAGATGGAGAAGGGAGGAAGATACATTGTACCAGGATGCCCATTACGGATTGGCATTATCCCTGAAAAGCTACTCAGCATAGTTGTCATGGATAAACAATGACTCTCGACCTCTATCTTGAGGATTTTTCCCTCAAAGAACTTCATGACAAGAGAGGAAAAAACATATGGGTGCGTGTTGGCCAAAAATCATTACCAAATTTAGGTGGTGCGGGTGTTTCTCTAGGACAGAGCGCCAATGGGCGCACCCCCTTTTGAGGATCTAAGTCATTGGCGCGGGTAAGACACTATGTACCTGCGCCAATGGAAAAAGGGCACTTTTTAGGGATAATTTGCAAAAGGTGTCTTCAGGGAACATGAAGTACATACTCAGGGGAACATAATGCAAGTGTTTTTAGGTTATGTCACTGGTCACAGGTCTCGAAATGTGTCCTCCAATGTACGAAAACAAGGGTAATAGGGACGGTGACCAACGGTGACAAATTAATGTGTAACAGTGATCCTTAAGTTGATCTGGGGCTTAGCCAAGCCACAAATAAAGTTTGATTCTTTGATAAAAAGGACTTCCAGGAATGTATTAATTCATCTAAATATAAAATAATACTAGAATACAAGCAAAAGGATAGAAAACCTAAAGTTATCTCGATTAGGAAGATGTATATCTAACCCAACCGAGAGCAAGATAACTAATTGAATTGTGTTTTAGATATGTCTGGCTTCTAGTGAATATCAAGTTAACGAAGTAGTTCAATTAGTTGATATTATGATTACCAAACATATCCTATTCAGAGATCCTTTAACCAAAACTATTAATCAACATCGTTTAGGAAGTAGTTCACAAAAATGATGATGATTAGTAATCCAAGATCTCGAATGATTAAACAATAATACAAGGAAATAGTTCACATAATATTATTGTTTGTTAAGACATAATGAAAATTTTGATCTCTAAGTAACTAATTACTTAGAAATCAGAGTTCAGCACATAAGAGCGGAGATAAATAATAGATAATTGCAATAAATCACTCAAATAGACTATAGTGCACAAATATGACTGAAAATCACAAGTCTCTACTATTATAAAATGAAACTAGTATTAAAACAATAGTATCTTGAATACCAGTTTATTAAGTCCAATTCCCTTTCTCTAATCTGCAACTGTCCTCTACAACTCATAAACTAAGCTAATGAAACAAGAGCTACAATAGTGCAAGCTCTTCTCAACGCACACCATTCATATATGTAAAATATAAATCTCTATATTCCTCAAATCTAAGATTAACTCTCCTCTCCTCTATATTCATAGATCCCCATTATAGTAGTGCTTTTAGAATCCTGAATTGTAGAGTAGAGAAGGTCATTTTCCATGATTCGAATTCCCTTAACTCGGCGCAATGATGGGTTTTTATACATGATTTAGAAATAAAAACAATTTCCCCAAATATCTCCATGGTCGAGTTAATTTCAAAAACAATAAAACAAAAGGATTTCTTTGATTCGGGTCTAGAAAAATGTCGACAGTACAGTTAAGAAAATTTTCTCAATTTAACCTATGTAGAGATAAGAATAATCTCACTTGTCTCCAGTCTGTTTTGAAGAATTCATAGTCGTGGAACAACTGAAACAACAATTTTCTTTTATTATAATATCCCTTTGCCTACCTAGGGAATTTTTATTGTAAATAGACCAGATTTGTTTTAATATTGGCCTTAATCAGAAAACCTCTGCCAAAATAGAATAACAAAATTAGAGTTAGCCATAAAAGTGGCGGAAACAATAATATGCAAACAACTACTATTTACACCCAAAACCAATAAAACATCAATGCATTTTCAATTAATATAACAATTGTCGTAGGATGATATACATGGCAAGAGTTGAGTGGTATTAGAGGTAAGCCCACTAGAAACTTTTATAATGTGCACAAACAAAAAACATTGATATTGGGAGGTTGTGATATGGAACAGATGCGATATCTTATTGAAATATTTTTTATTAGTGTGTCGGGTCCGGATATCAGAGGTGGGTGAATTATAGGAAATTGGAAGTTGGAGGGAGATGATTATGAGAGATCAGAGATCAGAGAGAGATGATCATCATAGATCGGATTTTGGAGGGAAGGTTGTATCGGAGGTTGAAGATCATAGGTTATATCACTATCGGAATATCAGTGGAGTGTCATATCGAAGTTTTTTAAATGTGTTTTGAAAGGAAATCTCCAATATGCATTACCTCCGATATGTGAGAGTGGAATGTGGGTGCAAATATATGTAAGAGATTTTGGTTTTATGAACCAAAGTTTGTGTTAGTTTTTGTTAGTCCTGTCAATCACCAGTGATCAAATGTGCTCTTTAAAAATTTTTTGATAGGGTCCTAAGTCAATTTTTTATGGTTCCAATAGGATTTCAAATAAAAATTTGGTCACTGGTTAGTGTGTCTAGGTATGCTACTACTCCCTTCATTTCATGGTCAAATTTTCATCTGAGTCATGCCATCACTCATTGTGATGAGTCATCAGTGAAGTTTCTTGACCACCATCTCAGTCATCATCTCATGGTCAGTGATGTTTCAAAGTCCAAATTATCATTTTCATACTCAATTAGATGTCATCATTAGGTCAAGTCATAAAAAAGGTCAAAAAAGAGTCATGACATCATCTAGGTCATCATTATGGGAGTAGTAATAGGGAAAAGTGTTTAGTAATGATATCCAAAGTGCATTCCATCCCTCAGAAGATCGAATTCTTGCCTCTAGAGTACCATTCTTTCTCCCACACTGCATTTTTGGCATCCTTGTTGCACTTTTGAAAAGGGAGAAAAATTATTCATTACAGAAGTCTTCTCCATCAATTTAGAGGTTCAGTACATCATCAGCAAGTAAGTGAACTTAATTCACTCCTCCTTCATCCTTCCTTTCATCAGTTTTATCAGCGAGAGCCAGTGAGTCACCCTCTTCTATGGTTATGCTATGCTTTTGGTCTCCTAGTTATTTTAATTCTTTACTGTGGTAAAACCCTACCTTTTATGCTCAAACACCCTCACCTATACTCCATATACCTCCCCTAACCTTTTCCCATGCACATTCTCCTCATTTCCCTCACTTTCCCACAAACCCTAGCCTATTCCTATACTTTTGACACTTTCCTTAGCTACGGTTGTGTTTTTCACTTTACTACCCCTTCCCCTCACTCATTCCTAGGAATTTCACTTTCCTTATATCCCTAACCTCCCTCACTATCCCCCGAAATTTTCTCAGAATTTTTCTAGTTCCATATCCCTTTCATTTCCCTAAATTTCCTAACAGCTATCAAAATCCCCTGTTTTCACAAAACTAAACCCTAATTCTTCCTCCTAGTGAGCTAGGGTTCACCTTGGAAGCAGAGACCACACACACTGAAAACAATAATTAGAATAATGGAGTACATTATTCAAGATTTGAACCATCTAACATCAAAGAGATCAGCGCCTCACAAACTCATCAAGAGGTCATTTACGGCACACATGGACGGTTTTGCTTCAAAGCGTGTTTATGACCAAATGGAGATGAACTTGATAAAAGTGGAAGATGTTTTTGTCAATGATATACCAAGGGACAAAAACCTCCTTCAGTGTTTACACAAGTATCATATATTGGTTGATATGCAACTTTCCTGGAGAACTATGTCATAAAATTTAAAAAAAAAAAAAAATCAAGTTAATTTCTTGTTTTAGTCATGATTTTATGGCATGGATTCTGAGAAAATGCAAATGAATCTCCACAAACTAGGAGATATTTTCTTCAAAACAACCTTATCGACAAAAAAATCTCTTCTTTTTCCAAAAATACTTATGGTTAGATAGATATCACTCCATCTTTGAGCCCTATTTTTGCAGAAAAAAACCAGAATTTTGACCCAGCTATAAACACAACAACCTGGACATTGCGCTTAGTGCGGATACCTCCAAATGGAAAATGGATTACATATTTGGATTTAGAATGACCTATACATGCAATTTTGACTATTGGCACTCCAAAATCTGAGCTTCTGACAGGTAGGAAAGGCAAAAAACCCTCAAGAAATCACCTTTCTGCCTCCTTTTTTAGATGGACGCTATGCTTATAGTCACCTTGGGAGAATCAATTTTTGAAGGCCTTCCCATGGGTCATTTTCAAAAATTCAAGTTTTTATGGAAATTAAAGAGGAAATTCTACTTGACCGCTCTCTCAGTTTTCATGACTTCATAAAGGTTTCCAAAATCCTCCTGCAAATTGGCACTGTGCTTATGACTGAATGTGTCGTGCTTATAGCTAAATGTGTTGTGTTTATACCTGTAGCAGTCTTTCTCAGCTTACTTTCATCAGATCTTGGTTTTATGATATAATTTTTATATTTTAAATACTTGATGATGTAATAATGGAATTAATTAGCATGAAGGTTTTTTTTTGCTTAATTGGTTCTCATAAAAGAAGCAAAACTCAAATCTAAGTCTAAGAGAAGAGTTTGTGTTTGACCTTCTCACTCTCTGTTGTTGGTTGAGAGATTCTTAGGAACTATTCCACCATTTAGGGATTCAACCTCTGAAGGTGGAGAAATGGTTGATTTGAGTCTATATGTATCATTTCTCATTCAAAGAAAATGGTTGGACTTCAAAGGAGAGGACTTGTATCTCTATGCTTTCATACAGTTAATCAAGGAGCAGTTGCAACTATTTTTTAGGAATACTTGTTCAGTGAATTTGTGGTGTTGTTTCCCTTCTGTATCAGTGTCTTATTGATGAATTCATCTCTCTTAACATGTTTTTCTTTCTTCATGTGATTTTCCTTACAAACATGTAGGAAAAATTCTTCAAATTCAAATCTCTGGTTATGTGGAAAATCATGTTTATGTATCTCTTCTTCTAGATTAATGAATTCATGCTAATACATGCTCATTATTATTTCTTAAGATTTCAAAACCTACACTCCATTGACCAAAATATTCAATCCACCACAAAACATTGTTATCTTGCTCCTTTTTATGCCTTCCACTTCAAAATTTTAAAACCTTCACCTAATTGCTTGCTCTCATCCCTGTTCCAGCAAACTAAAAACCCTAAATTTCCAAACAATCAAACACAAACTTATACATCTAGCCTAAAATCCATTTTTTTTCCAGTCATTGACTAAAAAATCCTTAGAGAGATCCCTCTCTGGTTTAGTAGGGCTAGCTTCTGAACTGCAAGTGGTTTTAGGTTACCTCTTTTGATCTCCTCTTGATCCTGGAACATTGTAGGGTATAAAAATTTTGCGTCATTGTCGGGGAAACAAGTGGTCATATCTTCCCTAGGAGAGAACAACAAGGATCAAATCTAATTGCTGATGGTGAATAATGATCAAACACAAAAAAAGGTTGTGCATCTTTCACTTGGCGACTCCAGTGTCGAAGAATCCAAAGGTTCATGGTGACTCCACTGTTCAAAAACTAGTAGTTTGAAGAACTTTTTGGTACTTAACTATTTTCAAAATGGATTCAACTACTCGAAGGTATGCTCCTATGAATCGTTCTCACATTTCAGGTTTTCCAAACCACATGCCTTGTGCATATTGGCAAACTTATTTGCCGAAGTTCAAAGACGAGAAAGGAGAGCATGCTGATCTTCACTTGGTCAAATTTCGCATGCATTTACATAGGTTGCAGATTCAATTCCCTGAATATTGTCTGATGAAGATGTTTATGGCTACCGTGGAAGGGAAATCAAGGTCATCGTATGAAGGGTTAAACCTAGGTAGCTTATATTCTCTTCAATATTACCATAGATTGTTCTTCGAGCATTATGGGAAATCTCTTTTACAAAATGGTTGTCATTATTTTGCAGGTTTTATTACATATCTTAAAAGTATTGATGATATCGAATGTATGGATGATGAAGAGATGATTGGAGCCTTCTATGATTTTTCCTTCCAACAAAAATCTGAAGAAGCTAATCACTTTGATACACAAGATCATACTCAACACACAATAGCATCCTCTTTGATTGATGAAGAAATAGATGATGAATATTGTCTAGATTCTCATAAAGATTCCCCATAGAAAACAATTTTGGCAGCAACACAACACACTGATCAGCCAAAGGTTAAGAAAGAAATTCAGAAGCCTGAAACTAATAGAGAAGAGGAGAATAATGAAAAAGAAAAGGTTATTTTAGATCTTGTAGGTGTACACCTTAGCACTATGGTTGTCAGATAAAGTCCTCTTTCCAATCATCAGGTAAAATAGTTGAGCATATCATTGAAGACTCATTTGCTGATTTGCAACAGTCTTATGATCCACCAGAACATCTCCAACAAACAATATTTTCTTCCATGATTAAAGATCAATCAGATTTGAATGATGAAAACCAACTTTTATTTCATGATTCTAATGATTAGTTGCAATGAACTTGCCAATCTTCAAGCGATTAGATATATATAAATATGTTATTTCCAGCTGCCCTTCATTCCTTTCCTATTCTGAGTGTTTAATTCAGGAAGAAATATGTACAGATCTGAATTCTGAGTTTGCTTGTATAGACACTCTAGAGAGTCATGATTTTATTTGTTGAGGTCAAAACCAATGTACAATAGGTTTGTTGTCTTGATTTTGATGAACATGTTCAGTACCCTTCAAATGATCAAGATATATAATTTTTTCAAAACCTAAACAATTATTTTTTCTGATATACATGAAAAGCCACTTGTAGAAATTTGTGTTGATGCTGATTTGGCTACCTCAATTGAAGATCTGCAAAAACATACAAATCTTGTCTATGACCTGGATGGTATGGAAGATCACATTACTACATTTCCATTTAAGAAGGATCGACCAAAAGAAGAAGAACAATCAATCATTATATTTGAAGGCATATCCCTTCCTTTTGCTGATCAACAAGAGGTAATGTTTCATGATTTTCAAGACCCCATGGGAAGTCATTTGCAAGCATAAAAAAAAGTGGAGTTTGTTTTATTCACCAACATAGGTTTTGGACGTAGGTATCATTTTGAGTTTCCATCTTCTAAATATTTATTTATTCTTAGTGGAGCTGAATACAAACATCAGTCAAGTAGTCATGTACTTGACTGGTTGCACTGGATCTTCGACTTCACTTGATCAAATCATTTATGGATCAGTTAGAGTAGGTAAGGTGTGATGAATAATCTCAACATCCTAAGAATCTTTTTCAGTGTCAATTTCCAGTGGGGTTTGCAGTTGATGGTAGAGTTCAGTTTTCGATTTAATTTGAGTCAGTTTGAATATTCTAGCTATAGTGACTCCATTGCCAAATGGATAAGGCTACCTGGTCTACGGTGTTCTTGACACCTACAAGGAGATGTCATCCCCAGTTGGAGCCAATGTTAGTGTCTATCAGTCCTGTCAGTTACCAGTGATCAAATGTGCTCTTTCAAAGTTTTTTGATAAGGTCCTAGGTCAAATTTTTATGGTTTCAATAGGATTTCAAATAAAAATTTGGTCACTGGTTAGCGTGTCTAGGTATGTTACTACTCCCTTCATTTCATGGTCAAATTGTCATCTGAGTCATGCCATCACTCATTGTGATGAGTCATCAGTGAAGTGTCTTGATCACCATCTCATGGCCAATCATGTTTCAAGGTCCAAATCATCAGTTTCATACTCCATTAGATGTCATCATTAGGTCAAGTCATCAAAAAGGTCAAAAAAGAGTCATGACATCATCTAGGTAACCATTATGGGAGTAGTAATAGTGAAAAGTGTTTTGTAATGATATCCAAAGTGCATTCCTGCACTCAAAAGATCGAATTATTTCCTCTAGAGTATCATTCTTTCTCCCTCACTGCGTTTTTGGCATCCTTCCTGTGCTTTTGAAAAAGGAGAAAAATTATTCATTGTAGAAGTTTTCTCCATCAATTTACAGGTCAATTACATCATCATAAATTAAGTGAACTTCATTCACTCCTCCTTCATCCTTCCTTTCATCAGTTTTCTCAACGAGAGCCAATGAATCACCCTCTCCTAGGGTTATGTGCTTTTGGTCTCCTAGTCATTTTAATTCATTATTGTGGTAAAAACCTATTTTTATGCTCAAACACCCTCACCTATACTCCATATACCTCCACTAACCTTTTCCCATGCTCATTCCCCTCATTTCCCTCACTTTTCCACACACCCTATCCTATTGCTATACTTTTGACACTTTCCTAGTCTAGGGCTATGTTTTTCACTTTACTACTGCTTTCCCTCACTCATTCCTAGGAATTATACTTTCTGTAGCTCCCTAGCCTCCCTCCCTATCCCCCCAAATTTTCTCAGAATTTTTCCAGTTCCATATCCTTTACATTTCCCCAAATTTCCTCACAGCTATCAAAATCCCCTATTTTCCCAAAACTAAACACTAATTCTTCCTCCTAGTGAGCTAGGGTTTCAACTTGGAAGAAGATACCACGCACACTAGAAAGAAGAAGTAAAATAAAGAAGGACATGTCTCAAGAGTTGATCCATCTAACATCAAAGGGACCAGTGCCTCACGAACTCATCAAGAGGTCATTTGTCGCACACAGGGACGGTTTTGATTCAAAGCATGTTTCTGACCAAATGAGGATGAACTTGACAACATTGGAAGAGGTTTTTGTCAATCATATACCAAGGGACAAAAACCTCCTTCAGTGTTTACACAAGTATCATATATTGGGAGATATGAAACTTTCTTGGAGACCTATGTCAGAAAATAAAAAAAATTCAAGTTAATTTCTTGTTTTAGTCATGATTTGGTGGCACAAATTCCAACAAAATGAAAATGCATTTCCAAAAACTGAGAGACATTTTTCTTCAAAACATCCTCATATACAAAAAACTCTCTTAGTGTTCCAAAAATCCTTATGGTTAGAGATATATCTCTCCATATTCGAGCCATAGTTTTGCAGAAAAACCCATAATTTTGACCTAGCTATAAACACAGTGACCTAGATGTTGTGCTTAGTGTGGAGACCTCCAAATGGAAAATGTCTTACATATTTGGATTTATAATGACCTCTACATGAAATTATGACTATTGAAACTCCAAAATTTGAGCTTCTTACAGGCATAAAAGGCAAAACACCCTCAAGAAATCACCTTTCTGCTTCCTTTTTTAGATGGATGTTGCGCTTATAGAGTCACCTTGGGAGAATAAATTTTTGAAGGCCTTCCCATAGGTCATTTTCAAAAATTCAAGTTTTTATGGAAATTAGAGAGGAAATTCTAGTTGATCGCTCTCTCATTTTTCAAATTTGACTTCAAAAAGGTTTCCAAAATCCTCCTGGAA
>APFE031426948.1:148859-164564 GCA_000404065.3 Pinus taeda
TTATGATTTAATAATGGAATTAATTAGCATGATAGGTTTTTTTTTCTTAATTAGGCCTCATAAAAGAAGTAAAACTCAAATCAAAGTCTAAGAGAAGAGTTTGTGTTTGACCTTCTCACTCTCTCTTGTTAGTTGAGAGATTCTTAGGAACTGTTCCACCACTTAGGGATTCAACCCCTGAAGGTTGGGAAATGGTTTATTTGAGTCTATATGTATCATTTCTCATTTAGAGAGAATGGTTGGACTTCAAAGGAGAGGACTTGTATCTCTATGCTTTCACACAATTAATCAAGGAGTAGTTGCAACTATTTTTAGGAGTACTTGTTCAGTGATTTTGTGGTGTTGTTTCCCTTCTGTATCAGTTTCTTATTGATGAATTCATCTATCTTAACATGCTTTTCTTTCTTCATGTGATTTTCCTTACACTCATATAGGCAAAATTTTTCATATTCAAATCTCTGTTTATGTGGAAAATCATGTTTATGTATCTCTTCTTTTAGATTAATGAATTCATGCTAATACATGCTCATTATGATTTCTTAAGATTTTATACCCTACACTCCATTGACTAAAATCTTCAATCCACCACAAAACATTGTTATCTTGCTCCTTTTTATGCCTTCCACTGCAAAATTTTAAAACTTTCACCTAATTGCTTGCTCTCATCCCTCGTCCAGCAAACTAAAAACCCTAACTTTGCAAACACTCAAACACAAACTTATACATCTAGCCTAAATCCATTTCTTTTCCAGTCATTGACTGAGAAATCCTTAGAGAGATCCCTCTCTGGTTTAGCAGGGCTAGCTGCTGAACTGCAAGTGGTTTGAGGTTACATCTTTCGATCTCCTTCTCAACCTGGGACATTGTAGGGGATAACAGTTATCATATTAAAGGGTTTTATATAAGAGATCTTTAATATTACAATACCCATGGATTCTGATATGTGTAATGCAAAGAATTACAACCACTTTATTAAATGGGTTCTAAACTTTGGATAAATGTTTTATTAAGCCTCTACATAATGTAGTTCAGACTTTGATATTGGGGATTCTCAAAAGGATTCTTCTGATGTCAAAGTCCTGATGAATCAAAACACTGATATTAGATTTGATATATGCATTATTTTCAATAGCTTATTCTCTTCTTTTATCAATAAGCCAAAAATCCACTTTGTAATATAAGACTTGGTCTTGGTCTCGAGGGCTATGTAATGAATTAAATAAATATATAGAATATTAAATATTTACAAAGAACTATAACTTATAAAACAAAAAGATAATATACATTATATACATCCTACAAGGCCAAGGCAATGAAAATTATCCAATTGACAATTGAGCGCCATTTACAAACCAAATAACCAAATCAGATCAAATGACTTTGATGGAATACACAAACATATCAAATTTCACTCAAGCTATCCAACTCAGAAAATAACAATAAAGTGACATTACACCAAGTGATTAATTCAAAGGTCCCCCATAATGAAAATTAAGTGAATAATGGGGGGGGGGGGGGGCGGGCGCGGGTTTGGTGTGTGGGGTTGTGTTTTTACTCACAACAATGGTGACACACTGGGAAGAGTCAATTATCTCTAGTTTATTATTAATGAAATCCTAAAAGGAAAACGAGCAAGTGTGAATGAAATCAAAATTCTAAGATTTAGACTCTATGAAATTCCTAAAAACAGAGTTTAATAATTTTGAATATCTCTTGTAGAAATCATAAGAGTAAGATCATGTTTACAACCATTAATTAATGACAACATAAACTAAAGGATGAAATTTTAGTATTGTGTTTAGTAAGAAAGATGAACTCTCATTGTCACAAGTAGAGCCACTGCTACCAGTAGGGGTCCATAGCCTCAATAGGGTTACCTTTTTAACCCAAAGGAATGTGAGTATCCCATCTACTATTTAGTATTTCAGAGAAGACATATTTCATTAATAACTCCGAAAACCATTGTCCTAGCTTGGTGACCAGATATGACAATGCTACTCACAAGTATTGATAGTCATGACCAAGTCGGCTCGTGATGAGACCTCTTGTCTTACATCAAAGTGTCGTGAGCCCTTATCCTTGCTTGGTGACGAGATATGATAATGTCATAACAATCAAAACCCATGATCATGGTAGGCTGGCTCATTAGGGAGACCCCCTATATTTCAGATTTTTCACACAACTTTTAATTTATACTCTGATAATTTGTGCTAATAGATGGGGAGACAATTCCTCCCCTTAAGAGATGGGGATGACATGGAAGAGTTATAGAATACTAAATTGGTGTGTTTATTTTGTAACCTTAGTATTTGTTTTAGGATATGGCTTATTGTAAAGTATTTTCCTTATGTGTATTAAGGTAAAAGAGCATTCAAATAATAATAGAAGATAATGATGTCAAAACTTCAATATGAGCCTGAAAATAAGCAGTTTAATGATCTTACTTTTATTCTTCCTTTTACTAATGGATTCCATTATATAAGAGTAAAAAGTTCCCAAGTATTAACCAAAGATGGGTGGAAAATTCCCTCCAACTAAAAGGTTGGTAATATCACCAGGATTAATCCCAAACAAAGTGAAATTTGCACACAAGGGGATTGCAAAAAGGGACCATGAGATGTTGTGGAAACAAATCCAACCAAGAGACAAGAGAAAACAAATGCAAATAGAAACGGAATTAAAATATAAGCAAACCTACTGTAAGAAAAATCATGAAATAAGCGAAACTCGAGTGAAACAAAATAAAAGAAATATCTTGATAAGAGGAATAAAGATCTTGTTATGTTGTTTTCATTATGTCAATCATATGAAATCTTGTCTCGCTTAATGAGTTTGTTATTCAAGACTTTTATTTAAATAAATTATCTAACTAATAGGAGAGTTGTGATTAAGTTTTGCATATGAGAATTTAATGGGAATGTTATTCCCTTTATCAAATCTTGCTTTAAAACATGTAACTTTGAATAAACATATCTCGAAAAAAATAAGCAGGATGATAACAAAAACTCAGAAATAAAGGAAATCTCCCTTAACACGTTTTAAATTTTTTTCCTTTTAGCATTAAGATTTGTCACAACTACTTTATTGGTAAAAGTTGATCTTCTAACTCAAGACAATACCCACCAGAAGAATAACACAATATAAGAAAGAAACAATGATTAAAAGAGAAAAGAAATTCTATAAAAACTAAGAACAAATGGAAGTGAACATGCATCTGTATCACAAAGAAAAAGTTGTGTTTAATAATATTTGATAACGATTGACATTTGAGACGGGAGGCTCTGATGTCGCTTCTCCGCTCGGAGTCCTGGGCACTGATGAAGGACACAAATAGGGACTTCGATCTCTCTACAGTATAACTAAAGGAGGAGTCACAGCCACTGCCAAACCATTGATACTAAGAAACGCCATCTCCTAGAGAAAAAATGACTCCTTCTTTAGCAAGGGTTGATCGCCCTCAAATCAGATCAGATCTTTCTCCATGGATTGGGCCATAAACTTCCAGATCTTATCACCCAAGTGATAGATCTGCCCTCGCTCTCACCAGATCCGGAATTTTACCCACAAAGCAATGCCACCTATAACAGATCCAATGGATCTAAGTTAAATGGGAACGAAGGGTTTTCTGAGAAGTTTGAAAATTACTTGCTTGATCACCTTCACCAATGTTAAGAGCACGTAGACACCGATATATATTCGATAATCAGATATCAACACTCTCTGAGGATGGAATAGGCCTCATTCCTCAGGTTGTCGGATCATGTGTGGATGAATCAAGCTTTTCTCTTAGGGATTCAAGAACACGCCTCAGAACTGGTGCACAATGTAATAATATGGTCTCTGTTTTGGTCAAATACCACACAACCAGAGCTCTTTGGTATAGATTGACTCCTAAAATGGTCAAATCTAATTAAATCTATTCAAATCTAAGGCTTTCCACAACTTGATGTCAAGAAGGGACAGGGGAAGATCCATGACAAAGCAAGAATGGAGGCAAACTTGATGGACAATGTTCCTTTTGTGCATATCGAATCAATGTTGAAAGTTGCAAGATTAAAAGGTAAGGAGACTAGACCAGACACACGGATCGATGAATACTCATAGATCGTTGCATCTATGGGGCTTCTACAATTTTTTATAAAAACCTTGATAGGTAAATCTTCAGTGGTATGGATTCAAACCTCCGACAAGGTCATACATGTGAAGCTGAATATCATAAATAAAATGGGATATACATACCATAAACAAAATCCAATATACAAAGGTTGATCCCTACAGGATGAATGAAGTTTATATGAATAGAATATACTTCCATCTACTAACATCACTCTTAATTTGAGACTAAGAGGAGGAGCAGCGGGATCAAGTAAATACGAAGGAGCAAGAGGTGTTGCTGGATCTAAACTACCCAAAGTAACATAATCAATTTAGGAACATAATAAGGCTAATATCTCATACAAAAACATCCTCCAAGGTAAATCAACAGCTACAGCAAGCTCATCACAGATGCCTAATTCCTCCAATCCATACATTGTGGAGCAGGGAACTTATGTCCCACAATTGAACATAGAACTACCATAAAAAATGATTTCTACTCAACCTATGAGGCACAAGCCCTCATATGCAGATTTAAAAGATTTAGGTTGAAACCCATGGACCTATTTCACTGGATCTTCATAAACTGGACAACAAATTGTGAGATTCACCTCTGCTCCCAAAGGGTTCTTCATTATAAAATTTGCAACATCGGAGGAATGAGACATCATCTTACAGGAAGGTCCATGGTTCTGGGAATCGACGGGGATCTTCAACACTCCATGGTTAGATTTTGACACAAACACTATGATTGTATCAAGGATGCCGGTTTGGGTAAGGCTACAAAACCTCCCTCTTAATTCTGGCAAGATCAAGTTCTAGAAACTATTGGGAATATATTAGGATGATACATAAAGACTGATGAGAAAATGATGGAAGAACAAATATTTACATTTGCATGCATTTGTGTGGAAGTGGATCTCAGTAAAGGCCTACTGGATCGCATTCAAGTGATACATAACAAGCAATGTTGGACTCAAATCCTGGACTACAAGAATAACATTCAGATGTCGAATATGTCGCCAAACAAGACACTTACAAAACACGTGCCTTGTTGCCAAGAAAGATCATCAAAGAAAGAAGGAAACATGGAAACAACCAAAACGTTGGCAATTCCCCCAAATGCAGTTGATGAGGAGGAGAAAGAAGAAGAACAGGACCCCACCCCGAATCAGGAAGAACAACACATACCAGAAAACAAAGAGCAAGTTGGAAAGGCACACACTCCAACAGAGTTACAAGGCCCCACATATGAGTTAATCATGATATCTGAAGAAAAGGAAAATGGTGGAAAAAAACTTCATCATGCTTCTGATAACTCAAATTTAGACAAGGAAACCCCAAGAATAGAATAAAATAACTATCTATCGTATCACTTACGCCAACTTAAGGAGAATGGCGGAAGGTTGAATGGAGAAAAGTGTAACTTTTCTCCTCTTCCTTTAATTGATTATATATGAACTTATGATCATCGATCACTGACTATATGATGGACAATTTGTAAGCAGCTAGAACATGTGATTTTATTTTCAGTAATAAAATTACGATTTTTTCCTTGGGAAAAAAAAATATGGAAAGGAACATGTAAATATGTACCTAGGAGAACTTGATCATAATTTTACTTGATGAATCTTCATCTTCTCCCATGCACTTATCAAAGTTCAAAACCATCTTCTTATTTAATTTAAACTAACTTCTAAACTACACCTAATACTAATCTAAAAAGTAGACTAAGACTAAAGTCGTGCTTCCAATGTAACCATTCAAACACCCTATTATCTGCATGAATGTGAAAATCAAACATCAGAAACAAAATCATAAGTATACCAACAAAAATAAAATTGAATATATTGTGTACATCTAATGCTAATGTATGTACAAGAAGAAACTTATTTACAAAATCCCTTCCCTGAAATTCCTCCAAGCATCTGTCTATAGGATTGTCAAGATAAGGATGTGATTCAAATGTTTGAAAAGAATTCAAAGAAAGAGGAAACAACAAACTAATATTAAATGTTAAATCTTTCCAATTGAAACTTTGTTGTAAAGAAAAAGAAAAACTAGAAATTTTATTTTCGAAAGAATCGAGTCGATAGCAACGAGGAAGATTACTAAAAAGAATGCATGGCTGGTCAAAATGCATAGATGTACTCTCGAGAGTTATCATTCGTGTACAATGCATTTGGAAATCTGAAATCAACTGTCAAATCATAAGATAGAACCTCAATCTAAGAATAAATTGAAATAGATGATTGAGATTTTGAAATTGATTATTGCATATACTAATTAATGCATTTGATGAGAGTGTGGAATTTTGTTGCTCAAGATGCCACCATAGTATGTGCACAAAATCAAAAATAAAATTGAACAAAGAAAGAAATTGAAAAGAATGAAAGAAAGGTAATTTGTCATATACATCTATTTTACAAATTATGTTACAACATAGTGGAAGTTATTTTACAGAGATTTCCTTTTTCACAAATGATTATGAATTTAAAATCATTATTATCTTCAAGATTAAAACTGCAAGAAGGTACATTATCATTGTAGGATTGAGAAATCAAATTTGATTTATAATCATTGAAAACATTATGATTATGAGAGGAAGCGTTTGAACTGTTATATTTTTTACTTTCAAAAATAGATTCATTTGAGGATTGAGAATCAATTAAAATAGTTTTTGAAGATGAAGAAGAACCAAGTTCAATACTTTCATTGTCATAAATAACTTTATTAATGTCTTCCTTGATATGTCTTCATAATCAAAATTTAGATATGTCTAACTTATAGTGAATATCAAGTTAATGGAGTAGTTCAATTAGTTGATATTATGATTACCAAACATATCATGTTCAAAGATCCTTTAACCAGAATTATTAATCAACAACATTTAGGAAGTATTTCACAAAAATTATTATGATTAGTAATCCAACAACTCGAATGATTAAACAATAATACAAGGAAATAGTTCACATAATATTACCGTTTGTTAAGTCAGCATGAAAAGGTTGATCTTTGAATAAGTAATTACTTAGAAATTAGTGTTCAACACATAAGAGTGGAAATAAACAACAGATAATTGCAATAAATCACTCACATAGACAATAGTGCACAAATATGACTGGAAATCACAAGTCTCTACTATTATAAAATGAAACTAGTATTAAAACAATAGTATCTTGAATACTAATTTATTAAGTCCAATTCCCTTGCTTTGATCTCCAACAATGCGCTACAACTCATAAACTCTGCTAAAGAAACAAGAGCTGCAATAATGCAAGCTCTTCTCCGCATACACAATTCAGATATGTAAAAGATAAATCTCTTTATTCCTCATATCTGAGATTAAACTCTTATCAAGTCTACAATCCTAAATCCATATTATAGTAGTTCTTTTAGAATCCTGAATTGTATAGTAGAGAAGGCTTTTTTTCCATGATTCGAATCCCCTTAACTCAGCCCAATGATGAGTTTTTATACATGATTTAGAAATAAAAACAATTTCCCCAAATATCTCCACAGTCGAGTTAATTCAAAGACAATAAAATATAAGGATTTCTTTGATTAGGGTCTGGCAAAATGGCGATAGTACAGTTAAGAAAACTTTCTAAATTTACCCTGTGCAACAATAAGAATAATCTTGCTTGTCTCAAGTCTGTTTCGAAGAATTCATAGTCATGGAACAACTGAAACAACAATTTTCTTTTATTATAATATCTGTTTATCTGCCTGGAGAATTTTTATGGCAATAGACCATATTTGTTTTAATATTGGCCTTAATCAAAAACACTCTGAAAAACAGAATAACAAAATCAGAGTTAGGTATAAAAATGGTGAAAACAATAATATGCTAAAACTATTATTTATGCCTAAAATGAATAAAACATCATCTCTTTTCAATTAAGATAACAACAGCTGGAGGATGATACACGTGGCAAGATCTGAGTGGTAACGAAGATAAGCCCATCAAAACCTTTTATAATGCACACAAAAAATGTCGATATTGGGAGGTTACGGTATGGAGCGGACACGATATCTTATTGAACTCCTTTCAAATAGTGTATCGAGTCTGGATATCTGAGGTGAGTGAATTATCGAAAGTCATAAGTCGGAGGGAGATGATTATCGGAGATTGGATATTGGAGGGAGACGATCATCAAAGATCAAAGATAAGAGGGAGTGTTGTATCGGAGGTCGGAGATTAGAGGTTTTATCGCTATCGGAATATCGACGAAGTGTCATATCAAAGTTTTTTAAATGTGTTTCGAAAGGAAACCTCTGATATGCATTACCTATTAGAAAATATATATTACAGAGCAATGGAACACATAAAGTATTGTAGAAACACAAACATAGAAAATACATAAAACAAGAGCGACACAAATATACGTGGTTCACCCAGTTTGGGCTACGTCCATGGAGAAACAACCAGTCCTTCCTTTTATATTATCCAGAAAAATGAAGAGATAAAACCTACAGTAGATCCATTGTAATTTCCTCTTCTCTCTCACACAATCTCCTCTTTCTCGCTCAGAATACACACATGTTCATCCGCAATACAATTCCCTCATATATAGTAAGGGGTTTCCTTCTAGGGCAAAAAACCCTAAATTAAACATAACTTTTATCATTAGATCATCTACCTAATGAACAATGCAGATTGACTATGAAATTACAATATTTTACAAGGCAATTTTACATCTATTTTTAGCTTTGGGGGGCTTATAAAAATCAATGTTTCCCTCCCTTATACTCCCCTGGCGACTAAAAAATGGGCGGCATTCCTGCCCCATTACGAACTGGGGTCCAATGCGGCGATACCTCTGAATAAAGAAGATAATTAGGCTCCACACCCAACATTACCTCCTTTATGCAAGAGTGGAATGTGGGTGCAAAGATATGCCAAAGGTTCTGGTTTTATGAACCAAAGTTGCATATTAAATGGGCTTATATTGGAGATCTCTAATATTACAATATCCATGGATTCCAATATTTGTAATGCAAAGAATTACAACCACTTTATTAAATGGGTTCGAAACTTTGGATAAATGTTTTATAAAGCCTCTACATA
Organism: Pinus taeda; assembly: GCA_000404065.3. Classification (NCBI taxonomy): domain Eukaryota; kingdom Viridiplantae; phylum Streptophyta; class Pinopsida; order Pinales; family Pinaceae; genus Pinus; species Pinus taeda. The sequence goes on from APFE031426948.1 coordinate 158,026, forward strand.
ATGTAGTTTGGACTTTGATATCAGGGATTCTCAAAAGGATTCTTCCGATATCAAAGTCCCAATGACTCAAAACTCCTATATTAGATTTGATATATGCATTATTTTCAATAGGTCATTCTCCGCTTTTATCAATAATCCAAAAAGAAACTTTGTAATATAAGACTTGATCTTGGTCTTGGGGGCTATGTAATGAATTAAATAAATATTTACAAATAACTATAACTTATAAAACAAAAATATAATATACATTATATACATCTTACACGGCCAAGGCAGTGAAAAATATTCAATCGACAATTGGGTGCCATTTACAAACCAAACAACCAAATGAGATCAAATGAGTTTTGATAGGAAGACAAAAACATATCAAACTCACTGAAGCAATCCAAACTCGGAAAATTAGAAAATGACATGACCAATATTCAATCAAAGGGTCCCCATAATGAGAATTAAGTGAAAAATGGGGGGGTTGTGTTTTTAGCACAACAACACCATAACACCTGTCAAACCCAAATATCGCCATATGCCATAATAGATACACAACATAAAATTATAATCACATATTTATCAAACCATAAGCATATTATTCCTTATATATTCATTTCATATCTAATAGATATGATCCATTATCGTACTCCTTGGTGCATACCTATTTCAAATCAAAACAATCATCAATAACCCAATACATGTACCCTTAGCATTTTAATCTCCATCTCCTTATATAGCTTAGGCCTTACCCAATACCTTAGGCCAATTCTGTAGTTATGCCAATGGTATTATTTGACGGGATTAAATATTTGTTGTTGTTCTCATTACTATGGGCCAATACCATGGTAAAGACCCCTGGTATTGAGAATACCATGGTGCAGAAACTATATGTGACTTTGCTTCACCATACCCATGTATGTACGTGACCTTTGTTCATAAGACACACATATACTTATTAAAACATCACATTTATCCTTCCCCTGTCTCTGAATTGATATTCCCTGGTCCAATCTCTCTGTCACATCGGTACTGGCATGTATACTCATTCTTCTACCATCATGTTGACATCCTTATCAAGTAGGTTGACATCAAGGACAACACATTTAGTCATAATTCCAACAACTAATGCTAGCCAAGTGTTGAGCCAAGCATCCAATTTATAGCCAATGTTAAGCCAGGAGTCAATATAATTCCATGGGGGCTTCACTAGGGAGCACTACCATACCATGTTCTTTCATAATAGGGGATATATATTGAGGGTAAAATGGCATAATATATTGTGGGATATATAGGGGTTAAAGGGTTTTTATATTGGCAGGTATAAGAAAAAGGATCTCAAAGTTAATGAAAATATAAAGGGGTATACAAAATATTAATGAAAAAATGGGTACCTGCAATATCTAGTGGAAGTAGGGTTTTTTTAATTGGGAAGGTGTATTGTGTTCGTATTGGTAGAGGGTTAGATAATTTTATTTTTAGAGATATTTTCTAATATGTAGTCAAATTCGGGGTATTTTTTAGTATGCCACAAATGCATGTAATATGTCATAGGTTTATTGACTGAAGCCCTTGTATATAATGTCCTTCATTAACTAGAGTTATTGCAAGAGTGAAGAGAGCTCCTATAAGAGCCCATGATACCAATTTTCATGGGAAAAATGCAATGTGTCTATTATTGATGATGTAAGCGGTCTTAATTCCTTGTTCATATTTTTAGGACCTCAAAGGTTGAGACCATTAAAACAATAGTTTCCATGACCATTGCAAACATTTCTATGAATGAAACTAATTAAGAGCTTATGATGTATCAAGGTGGCATTGGGTTTTTATCATTTACAACTAGATAAAGCTATTTTTTGGGGGTAAAAATAAGGGATTATTGACTTCTAACAAGGTTCATTATGATAAAACAATTGTTTTTCCCTTGATATCATCACGAACATTCATGAAAAACATAAATGTGAAGTGCAAAGGAAATATTCATTGGAAAAAAAAATGTTGTATGCCCATTGTAAATTTGATTTCATGTGTTATGTAGACAAATCCTTCCACCCTTGATATTTAGTCTACGAACAATATCCCTTGTCACTTTATAAGACGATGAAGATAAAGTTGATATTCTTGGTGTATGTTGCAAGATAATAAACCTTGCACAACTCAAGCTCAAATAAGCATGGTATTACAGATATAGATGCCACATTTGGAATTGCATATAGTACCCATAAGGAAAGGATTTTCGTAGTGTCTGAGTTTAGTAGGTCTTTCCCCTCTTTAAGTGGAGCTATTAGTGCTAATCCATGCAATAATGAAGCATTAGCAGATGCTCTACATCCCAAAATTCAAGATTATTACAAGAATGACTAGATTGAATATATGGAAACCACATGATGTTTGTAGTAGAGTATTGCTTGGTTTAGAAAAATATTTTAAAACACTGGGCTCATTCATATAGAGATGTCTTGGTAGAAGATGTATCAAATTGTTACCTTACAAAAGTACAAAATATATTTCTTGAATAATTTTTTATTAAAAATAGTGATTTTTCATTAAAAAAAAATCTCGAAGGATAAGACAATTGGTGACATAGTTTATGGTAGGGATAGGAACAAATGTTAAGAGGTGACATTAAGAATTAATAATAGGAAACAAAATCCTATTTTTGGCTAAAAATAACATAGCTAACCTTAGTGCTGATCATTTGGGGCTTCACCAGGGGAGAAATACCATACCATGTGCGTTCATATTAGGGGATATATATTGAGGAAAAAATGACATAATATATTGAGCATATAATAGGGGGTACAATGTTTTTATATTGGCGGGTATAAAAAATGGAGCTTAAAGTTAATGAAAAAATATAAAGAGGTATAAAAAAATATTAATGAAAAAATGGATACCTACAATATCCAGTGAAAGTAGGGGTTTTTTAAATTGGAAGGTGTACTGGTAGGGGATTAAATAATGTGATTTTTAGAGGTATTTTCCAATATGTAGTCAAATTATGGGTATTTTTTAGTATGCCATGAACACACATGATACGTCAGGGTTTCATTGAATGAAGCCCCAATGGTGCCGACCCCAAACAACCTTATTTCCAATCTTATTTTGGTAAACTGGTTCCATCAAGATTGTTGCTAATTCAATAGTTAATCAAGATAAATGAGGGGGGTGTTATTTTTGGGAAAGGGGGGGAATTACATTTTGAATAGTGATCCGTCCATGGATTCATATCCATCCTTGTTCTTCTACATAAAAATGTAATTATTATAATTTTTTTAGGTCAAAAGTTGTATATATTGAAGGATTTGTAGAGACATGTTCAGTTTTATATTTCTTTGTAATTTCTTGGTTGTGTGATGTAATTATGCAATTTACAAAACATAGATAAATGATTTAGAGCTACTTTCAACTCTCTTTATTGTGTTTTTGAATATATTTTTTAAGTTAATTGTTAAAATCATCAAATAAGTTTTTATCAATTGAATTCATTATTTTGTGCTTAGATCATGCCCAGTATAAGAAGCACTTTTCATTTGTTGGATTCATGCCCAACAATTCATTTTTCCTCGCATGTGATTTATAATGACTTCATAACTCATTATTAAGCTCAAGACTTTATGTACTTCTCTTTTCTTTTATCTGCCACTTATCAACTATTGTGCTATGTTATTTAAGACACCATGCCCGATGGATAGGCCTCTGATCTAAAAGGTTTATAGTGTTTAATCCCAATCTATTGTCATTTATCCTCAGTCCTATTTATCATCCCTTTTACTCTAAATATGGTGTAATCTAATGTAATGAACTTAATGTTGTAGAATGTTGCTTAGTGATAGTAAGCAGTCAGTTGTTATTGACAATTGAGATACCCCCTTTAGCCCAAGAGTTTGCTTGAGAGGTGCCTTGGCATAGCTTCTAAGTAGCTAAAAACATCTCAAGAAACAGTGATAACCATAACTAGTTTTCACATTAACAAAAATGATGAAAAAATGTTGATAATAACTTCTAGGTTCCTTCTTACAAACTTTGAAATTAATTTTTTTTTATAAGATTCTCCCACACATTATTAGTCCCTACCTCACAAGTGACTATAGCATTTACCTCGCGGTCAAAGTGTGTTGATTTTTTATTTTTTTATTTTTTATTTTTTTTTTTAATTTTTTTTTCCCTGTGGTTTGCAGACACCCGTGGTTAGTGGATGTCAGCTACGTCCACGTAAAGACTAGAGCTAATCTCTAGGATCCTACCCCTCGGCCATCACAGACTTGACCCCAAGGGCTTTTGGGGAGAATTGACCCTGTGACCTCCTGAACGGCGAGGCACTAACTTGACCAATTGGGCTAACCCTTGGGGCTTATCCTAAGAGAGTTGATTTTGCATTATTTTGCTATGTTTTTGCAATTATAACCGAAGTTTTGGGAAAATGTTGAATATTTCTATTTTTTGTAAATTCAAAAATAATTTTCTAATTTTCTACAAATATTATTTCTAATTTTTTATTGGCTGAGCAAGCTCTGATGGGACATAATTCGCCTTGTGGAGGGCATTTTATTTTCGGTATTTGTTAGTGCTCGACAATTCATTTCAAAAAAAAAAAAAAACTTATTTTGTGAGTGACCATTCCATCAATGAGTGCTTTAACAATGGCACTGGCACTGACACTGGCATAGTTATTCTACTGCTCTACCCAATGATGCCAGAACTAATGCAGTTGCAAATCATTGACGTAGGCAACGCAGGGGGGAGAGGAGGGACAAATATCCATATTTTTGATACATTGTACGGAGTGCAAAAGAAATTAGGGGGTAAGGGATAGGGCTCCTCTGCACTTCACACAATGTATTAATATTCTTGGTTTTTTAGTTCATTAGCAATAACCATCAATTTCAATCCATTTTAGCATATAATTTGAAGTAATGATATTATAACCTTCTCCAAATAATTATGAATATATATCAAAGGATTGTTAAATTATCCAGATATAGTTGAGAATAATTAATATTATTTTATTATTAATGGAGAAAATGGTTACATTGTTGTAACTTTCTCCCTAGTTTTAGGATTAGTTCCTATAGTTATGGGGTTTGGGTACAACTTCCTATTTCCTAGTATTGTATTTAATGATGTAATCTTTTGGTTGAAGGAAAATAGAGTGAACGAGAGAAATCTCTCAAAGTTTTGTGAGTGTAGTCTCCAGGTGCAGGCCACACCTAAGAGCTACATCTCTTTCTTTTCAATTTAGTGCATATTTTATCTTGGTATCAGAGCTCAGATTGAGTGAGCCTGATCTTTGTCACCTGTGAGGCTGAAGTGCCCGTAGAAGCTAGCTTGCCTGTGTGGTGGAATTGCCTGTGTGGCGGAAGTGCCTGTGTGGCGGAGTGTGTACACGAGAGCTCTGTGCTCGATTGAGCAGGTGGACTAAAGAACACCTGGCTCGGACTCGGAAAAAAAAAAAAATAAAAAAAAAATAAAAAATAAAAATAAATAAATAAATAAATAAATAAATAAATAAAATAAAATAAATAAAAAAAATTCTGAGCAGAAAGGCCGATTGGCGCGGATTTTGCGTTGACAGTCGCGCCAGAAGACCGATTAGCGCGGGATTTCAGGGAGAAATCGCGCTAGAGCACGGAAATTCAGGGAGGAATCGTGCTGGAGCACGGATTTTGAGGGAGAAATCGCGCTATTGTGCCAGAAAGCCCGATTAGCGCGGATTTTACCGGGAAAAACGCGCCAATTTTTCTACTCTAAGCAATTTTTAATTAACGCGGATTTTTCGCTCGGGGTAGCGCCAAGGCGATCCCTGAACAGCGTGAACTTCGTTTGGCGGTTTGCAAATGGAGCAGATTGGCGGAGGTGCAGATCAGTCCGGGAAAGACAGATCGGGAAAGCGCCAGAGGAGATCTGCGGGAAACCTCGACTTCGTGTCGGCAATCTGCAAGGAGAGCAGAATCGATGAAGTGGCAGATTAATCCAGGAGAGGTGGATCGGATCAACTGTGATCAGATCATTGTTTCGGCTGTGTTGGAAACACCGAAGTTGCTCATTGGAGCGCGAGTGCCAGACACTGCAGATCGGTAGCAGAGGTGACAGATCGGTCTGACAGGTATTGTTTTTTGTTGTTAAATAGAATCAAAATGAGTAACACAATGGAGTCTTACCTTAACGAGTCTGGTAAACTCAACGGATCAAACTTCACAAACTGGAAGTTCAAGATCCAGACTCTGCTCGAAGGTACGAATGCTTGGGCTATAGTGACAGGCGACGAGCAGAAACCGGCAGCAGCCCAACAGAAGGAAGACTGGGAAAAACGAGAAAACAAAGCCAAAGTCCTGCTGAAGATGTCTATGAAAGACAATGTCATTGCACACATCAGAGATTGTAAATCGTCCGCTGAGATCTGGACGAAGATCAAAAATCTCTATGAGACCCATAATACAAACAGAGTTTTGGCTCTGAAAATCAAGCTATTTTCGATGAGGATGGACGAAAGGGAGTCTGCTACTGCATTTGTAGCGTGAATTAAGGATGTTAAGGATGGATTGGGGGCC
>APFE031426950.1:0-11310 GCA_000404065.3 Pinus taeda
CCTTCAATTTCGTTAAAGCTTCAAAGGCATTTGTAAATGGCGAAATATGGCGACTCACCTCTTCATTTACTGATGTTGCAATCAAGGCATAGGCTTTGTTGTTCTTGTTTTCCCAAATGGCAAGCTCCTTATCTGAAGTGGGCTTTGCAGGTGCATTGTCTCCTTCTCCTTCACAAATCCCTTTCCACAACTCATTGAAAATGAGGGTGTGTTTTATCTTCCGAGACCACTCAAGATAATTCTCAAAATAGGAATTGGTGAATGCATCATAAAAAAACTGATTTGGCCTCAAAAAATCTCAATGGTTGCGCAAAATAATTGATGTATTTGTAATAAAATTCGGTGTCTTTGTCTCCAAAACACCATCACCTATATTATCCATATACAATATGGCCCTTAAAAAACTCAACACATAAAGGAGCATACAGTCTTCAAAGGTCAAGTATCATATATCCACCATCCAACATATAACAATGTACATTCACACTATATACCAACCAATACATTCACCATACAACAATTTCACACCTCTGTTATTCAATATATCGACCTACCAAAGAGAAGATTTAGAAGCAATCAGTGAACATACCATTCAGTTTAAAGAGAAGATTTATTGACCAGCCTTTAAAAATATGGCATCTCAGTTCTCCACGCAACGCAGACCTCCAGGAACAATGCTTGCACTAGCATTGTAAATCCATAAATCGATAGTCCAGTTTATGCGATTAACACGATGATGGCAACTAGAGGAGGGGGTCCGTTGAATGAGAACGTGAATCAATGCGAGCCTGCCCTTCTCTTCTACTCAGGGTAGTGCAAAACCGACCTTTGACTTACAGGCATTGGCTTCGTTATCAAAGACATTGGCTTCAGCACTTGCCTCGGCTGCTTCACCATATCCAACGAGATCACCCATTACAGAGCGCTTATTGCAGGCCTTCAACATGCTTTATGGCACCGCATCAACGACATCAATGCTAAAGGACATTGTTTGATTATTTCTAAGCAAGTGAATAACGATATAATTTGTCGGGAAAAGAACCCGCTGAAGGGGTACAGGGACAGAGTGTGAGAACTCCAAGAAAACTTTGGGAACTTTAGCTTACAACACATTGACCGAAACGAAAATCAAATCGCCCGTGATCTTGCACACAGAGGCTTTAGCGACACGAGTGTAGATCAGAGTATTGAAAGCCATAAAGAAATTTTGGACATCTATCACGATCCGGAGTCTACAATGAGATACATTCTAGAGCACAAACGTGATGGTTGGCGGAAAATGCAATTACATCATAGACATAATTCGACAGAAGACCGAATTTTATGGGGTTGTTGAGGATCTCCGTCGTGAGATAAAGCAAAGGAAGGAGAGATATGGTAAGCAGAGAGCGGGAGAGTGGAGAGATTTTGAACTACATAGGTGTCACTCCAAAGGTGTTAGTTCTGCAAAATATGTAGAGCAGAGGCATGAAGGAGTTACAAGGGCAGAAAGGAAGCCAAAAAAGGGGGCTAGCTCTGATACCATGTCAAGCTAGGAGGTAACTCCTCAAAGCGAATTGTGTCCTTGCATTGAGCCTAATGGTTAAGAGCATGTGTTTCCTCCTAAGAGGTCATAGATTCAAAACCAAAGGCGGATAGAGTATGTATGCCTTCGTAGACTTAGCAGTCAAATCGTTGCGCGGAGCTGGGTCCCTTGTCCCACAAACAAGGGGGTCTCATACACCAATGTGGTGTCTGGCTTGCCCGTGACCTTAAAATTAGATAATAATAATAATAACAATTAAAATTGATCATAGATATATACATGGAGGGAGAGACTCTTGGGTTTCATCTCCCAATATCTCTTCATCTTCTAATTCTCCTTAATTTCTATTTACAATATTTACATGGATTTACCTAATCCCAAAGATTAGGTGTCAACATATACACCCATTTGGAAGTCACAATTGATTTTACCTTTGGTCTAGGAACAATTTCCCAAACATCATTCTACATTATTGATCAGTATTCTTCTAACATTGCATTCTTCCATACTTGATGTTCAGCTGCATTTTCATACGATGTAGGTTCTACTTCAATGAGTTTTGTCATGTATGTTGCATAACCTAAATATCTCTTGTGTTTCTTGCTTTCTCTGATTGTTCCTTTTTTTGTTGTATGTCCTTCAGCTTCCTGTAGAGTTAATCTTAATGAAGCTGGTCTTTTTCGAGTTTTTGCAATGATGAGAGGTTGTACAAGTTTGCTTGGTCCTTCTGGTTCTTCATGATGATTAAATGTAGGTTCTGGAGGATTGTCTTACTCTAGAATTTCTTCATTGGGAAAGATAAGTCCTTCTTCATCAAAGTCAATGGGGATGTCCTTGGGCTTCTTGTATGCAGTGCTTTCATCAAAAGTAACATCTTTGCTCACTTCAATACGACAATCTCCCTTGATGTAGATTATACATTCTTTGGATGAGGTACTATAACAACAAAGATTCCTTTCAAACCAGCAAGGTCTAATTTCTTCCTTTTGTCCCCGGGAATATGAATATATACAGGGTATCCAAAAATTTTGAGGTCATCAACATTCAGCTTCTTTCCTGTGAATGCTTTTTCCATGGTCCTGTTGTCAAGAATTCTATGAAGACTTCTATTTTGGATGTAAATTGTTGTCATAGAGGCTTCACCCCATAAGAATTTGGGAAGGTCTTGGTCATGTAGCATAGCTCTTACATATTCTTCAATAGATCGATTCTTCCTTTTGGCTACACCATTCTGTTGGGAATTGTAAGCAACTATTAGCTCCCTCTTAATCCCAGCTTCTTTGCAAAAGGTCAGAAGTTTTTAAATGTAGATTCCCCTCCATTATCTGAGCTCAGAGTCTTGATTTTCTTTTCTGTCATATTCTCACCTCTGCCTTGAATTCTTGGAACTTTTCAAATACTTCATCTTTAGACTTCAGGAAATATATCCAAGTCTTTCTGGAATGATAATCAATAAATGTTACATAGTATTGATGACCACCAAGTGATTTTTCTAACATGGGTCCACAAACATCAAAATGGATGAGGTGAAAGATTTCCTTGGACCTTGTGTCACTGCTAGGGAATGGTTTCTTCACATTTTTACCAAGGGCACACCCCTTACAAACTCCTTCATGCTCTTCAATTGGGGTCTACCAATAACCATTTGATTCAAGGATGGAGATATGTTGTAATGGAAATGACCATACCTTCTATGCCACAACTCATTGATGTCTAAATGTACTAAAGCTTGAGGAGGAGGAGTTAGGAATCTGTACAACCTCCCCTCGCGAATCCCAATTGTCCTTGCATTTTTTATACTAGATCCCTTTCCCCAAATAATTACTTTACCATCAACAAATGCTACCCTGTCTCCTTTATCTTCTAAACAAGAAACAAAAAGAAAATTCTTTTTCAAGACATGGAACATAGAGGATCTTGTTAAGATGAATGTTCCCACTGGATTCCAACACTATGGATATAGATCCAATCCAGTTGTTCGAGTAGTTATTTTTGTCTCCAAGTTCGTCTTTGTGAAAAGAGCTTTCTTTATATAGGGTATTGAGATGTCCACATTCACCTATCATATGCATTGAGGCTCCACTATTGATTACCCACATGCTTTCACCTTCAAATGAGCCTATAACTATTGAATATAGACTTCCATCCTTGAATTCCTTAGATAGATTAGAGATTAATCTGGTGATGTATCCTTTGATGGATTCAAAGAGACTCCTAAGAGCCTTGAAACCTTCCTTCGTGGGAATGTACTATAACAAAGTAATCCGCCTCAATACACAATCTCTAAGATGATGATATCGGATATCAATATACTTGGACCGATCATGAAAAACTGGATTTTCAGAGAGTTTGATACAACTCTGATTATCGCAGTAAATCATAGTTGGATCCATCTACTGACCAAACAAACCAACCAGGATCTTCCTCATCCAGATGGCCTCACATGTTGCATGTCTCGCATCCATGTACTCTGCCTCTGTCGAACTGAGTGCAACCGATCCCTGTTTCCTGTTGTACCAAGAAACTTTCGTTGAACCAATACCAAAGATCCCTGACTCCCTGCCCAATCTGCATCGGTGAAGCCTTAAAGCTTCACTTCCTCTGTCCATTTGTACCATAATCCATCCTAAGAAGTGCCCCTAAGGTATCTCAACACATGCTTTGTTGCCTTCCAATACAGCTTGGTAGGCCTAACCATCGCTTGACTAAGTTGGTTAACTGCACAGCACATATCCGATCATGTTTTCACCAAGTACATGAGTGAACCCACAAGCTGCCTGTAAACAGTGGCTTCCACTACTTCCCTTGAAGTAGCATCCTCCTTCCTCCAGTTACCTGCTAAAGGAGTCTCCATGGGTTTGTTGCTCTTCATGCAGAATTTCTTGAGTATCTCGTTGGCATACTTGCCCTGAGATACAAACAACTCCCCATCTCCCTACCATACCTCCATGCCAAGAAAGTAATGCATGAGCCCCATGTCCTTCATCTCAAACTCTCTTGCAAGGTCGTCCTTGCAAGACTTGATCAGTTGATCATCACCTGTCAATATGAGACCATCAACATAAAATACAATGATCAACAGTTTACCTTCCACCACTATGTGGTACAGGTTCGCATCTACTTCACTCTTCATGAATCCCAACCCGGTGAAGTAGCTATCTATCCTGTTGTACCAAGCACGGGGTGCTTGCTACAGCCCATACAACGCTCTCTTGAGCCGGCACAAATTTGACTCATAGTCAAAGGTCTCAAAACCTTCAGGTTGCTCTATGTACACATCTTCCTCAATCATGCCATCAAGGAAGGTTGTCTTCACATCCATCTGATGTATCTTCCAACACGTCTGTGTTGATAATGCCAATATAGATCTGATTGACGAGTACCTTGCAACAGGAGCAAAGGTCTCATCATAGTCAATCCCCTCTACCTGTGAAAAGCCACGAGCCACAAATCTAGCCTTATACTTCTCCACACTACCATCTGCAGCGTGCTTTACCTTGTAAAGCCAACGGGAGCTCACCACTGACTTGTCCTCCGGTCTCAGGACCACATCCCAAACATTGTTACGAACTATGGAGTCATACTCCTCCACCATGGCATCAACCCAAATCGACTATTGCATTGCTTCCTTAAAGGAATACGGCTTTGTCACAACACATTCGCCCATAAGAGCCATGTATCCAATGTACCTCTCAGGTGACCTCCTCTGCCTATGCTAAGAAGTAGGTGCTCCCACATTCTCCCGTGCATCATCCAACAATTTGTCAGCCTCTCTGGTGTGCTTTCTTCCCTCTCTAGAAGACTCTGCCTGAGTGGATGTCTCCACTCCCGAATCCTCTGCATGTGGCTGCTCCACATCAATCTTCACCCGAATCCCTATCTTCTTTACTTGACCCGTGGTTATGTATCGAAGGAACATCTTTCCTTTCGAGAAGATCACATCATAGCCTCTATCCTCAAGCATGGCAACGGATACCAACTTCTTCTTCAGCCCGAGCACATACATAACATTCTTCAAGGTGAGTGGAGCCCCATGCTCCCTCTGAAAAGTAATCGTGCCCAATCCAGTAACATTATACTTCTCATCGTCACCCATCTCGATATGCATCTGGAGATCTTTCTCCTCCAGGCCACTAAATAACTCTTTGTCCCCAATCATGTGGAATGAAACTCCACTATCTAAGTACCATACACTTCCCATCATTGATGACACCATGCATGCAATGAGGGAAAAGTCCAATTTGAATTGAGAGGCCAAAGCCTCACTCATCACTCCTCCTGAGGACTTCTTCTTGGACTTCTTGAGTGGACAATTTGTAGTAAAATGGCCTAGCTCATGACAATGAAAGCACTTAACTTTCGTCATGTCTTTCTTCTTACCTCCATGATAAGGATCCGATTTGGAATGGGAAGCTTTCCCTTTCCCCTTCTTCGCCTTAATTGTTAAGGCACAGTTCTCTTCATCATCAGTCTTTGATGAAGGGCCATCCCTGGTGTTCCACCTAATCTCCTCCTGCATCAAATCCAACCACAGTCGTTCCCAATCTGACAACTTCTCCCGACCATTGACAAAGTCTTGATAACTATACCAACTCTTTGGGAGTCCTAAAAGAGCAAGACTCACCATATCATCATTGACAGCCGTCATTCCAACACTTCCAAGTTCATCATGACACTAAGTGAACTTGGTCAAGTATTTTGGAATCATCTCGCCTTTCTCCATTTTGATTTTTCGAAGTTTGTCCTAAAGTGCCAATTTCCTTTGGTCATTGTTGTTTTGATACAAGTCTGTTAATGTTTTCCGCATAACATACGGAGTTTCCTTGCCATGGAGACTCCAGACAATGTGGTCTTGAACTCCCTCAAGGATTATCCGCCTCGCCTTCGCCACACACTTCTTCCATTCAGCCAGATTATGTGCATCTGATGCTATTGGCTTAGGAATTTCTTGATCAACGAATTTCTTCAAGCCATTATCCTCTAGCACAACCTCCATTCTATCCCTCCAAGCTATAAAATTTGCACTGCCTTCCAAGGTACTCGAGCCGCAAACTATAGAACGTCATCTGTCGATCCTGAAGTATGTATTGCAAATTCGAATTTCCCCTGTAACCCAAAACTCAAAACTTCAAATTCTCCTCTAGTACATTGTTCTCAACTCTGATACCATGTAGAAAATCCTGTAGATTCACAAGCTCATGCAATGTACTAAAGCACAAGACAAAAATCTACTTCTACTTTCAACCAGCGGAAGCCAATAGATCGATGAAAACAATAAAAACAAGAAGAAGATAAATCATAAATCAATGGCACATAACACAAGATGTATCTGGGGAAAATCACTACTCAGAACCCCACTATCTGTATTGCATTAAATCAGAAATATGAGTGAAAATACAAAGTTTGTTCTCACTAGAGCAATTCAGCACAAGTATGCTCAACTCTCTCAGCGCACAAGCTAGCTCTTGGCCAACACTTAGCCAATTCTGCAACTCTCCAAGCCCCTAATCTCTTGCGTAATTCCTAGGATGAATAGCTCATATTTAAAGGGAATTCATGCTTCCAAAATTGCGCAATCCAAACATAGGATCAATCTCTGATGCATGCATGATATTTACACTCCTGTAAATAATACAACTAATAGTACACTGTCCCTGCACTCTAGTCTCAACTGGGTCTTTCTCAGAATCGACATGCACAAAAAGAACTCCAACTCGAAATTCCTAAGCTAATTAAGTTAATTAAACTTAATTAACTATTTACAAGTTGCTATGAGAATAGAATTCAATTTTAATTTTCAGTTTAATTCAAGGACAAATTAAACTGAAATTTCTTCTTGTCATTTCTCAACATCTACCATGTTTAAAAGTTTGGATTACGAAGTTTCAAAATTGGATGGTATTGACTAATGTCCCTGGAGGATCAAGGTAGAGTCAAAGGCTAGATGAGGAGGCAAAGGGTGATACTAATGATCCCAGATAAGTGATGGTGGTACATTGCTTATCATTTATGTTTGTCATTTAAATGTTCTTGCTCATGTATTTATAATGCTTTCTGTCAAAATTCCAATCTAATGAGCTATTTATAAATTAGAACATTATTTTACCCCACACACACATATATATACATTGTAACATTGTGTTTCCCTGCTTCCTAATCTCTGACAGGTCACATTTCCAGTGCATTTCGGTTTTGGAAACTCGTACCCATTTCCCTGTATCATGCAACTTGGCCCACACAGTTCTTGCCTAAAACCCTAGTGGGTTTTCATCACCAAGAAGGGAATAGCATGGTGGAGACAAGAAAGATCAAGGAAGACATCATATTCAGGGTGAGGGGTAAGCCCAAGCATCTCAAGTGCATCTAATGGAGAGCTCCTTGAAAAAAGTGAGTATGGGACAGTAATATGCATGGACAATAATTAGGTTGAGGCAAGAGTGAATCACCTGCATCTGCAAATGTTGTGGTGTGGTACAGCAGGTGCCTTTACTTGCAGGCCATTCCCAGTGGGCTCCCAGCACCACGGGAGGAATAAAGGCTGACAATAGACCTATGGACGATATCTTGCGGTTTGATGATGTCAGGATTGCATTGCCCATTTTCCAGCATAGCATTGAATGTGAGCACAAATATGCCAGGTTAACAATGACGGAAAATTAGTTTTTGGTTGGAAATGGAAATACTACATGTAGCACAGCTCATAGCTATAAGAGAATTCTTTTACCCAGCACATCTTCCTGGCAGCTTGGATGGCGCAATTTTCTTGTTGCAGGTTTAGTGAGTAGCCACCTATGAAGCATGCTTTAATATAGGCTTTCCATCTCTTAGCCTTAGTTTCCAACTTCGGTAGTGGGGGTGATGCTGTTCCTTTAGACGACACCCTGTGGTTTTGTAAAGAGACGGTTTTATCCAGTCTGTCGGTGATCGTTTTTGAATCCTTGTTTCTTCCCAGCTTGCCATGTACGGGGAAGTTTCGCAGTTTTCTGAATTATTAGTTCCAGACTTCTTGTTTGCAGTGCTTTAGTTTTATGTTTTGGCTTTGTTTCACAGTTTTCTGAATTATTAGTTCCAGACTTTTTGTTTGCAGTGCTTTAGTTTTATGTTTTAGCTTTGAATCCATACGTTATTCAAACGCAACTTGTGCTCCCATTATATACTCTTGTCATTTGTATTATGCCCCTGTATCTGTACCTGTAGCTTATTATTTTATTAGTAGATATAAGAGGTATATTTCAAACAAAAGAAAAAGTATATATTAGAATTATCATAAAAATATTGTAGTTACAAATGAATGCTATATACACAATCGGTAAAATCTCATTTAAAAAGTCAACAGCTTTATATTAATCCATACATTTTTTGTGAAAATCGATCAGACCGTATAAAATGTCAGCCATTATTTAACGAATCTATGTCGATTGGCAAATTTATGAAACTTCTATTAAAGCAAGAGGAAGGAAAAGCAGAGAAAACTAGGGCACACATACCATCAGCGTCAATTGGGGGCTGAAATGTTCCAGTAATCTTGCCTTGTGTCTGACTGGGAGGGAAAGTTTGCAAATTGCTCTCTGCACAAAAAAGTACAACCATGTATAAATCACAAAATCCGGATTGCCAAGATCTGCATACCCACGTCCGTAGTGCAACTCTGCAACACTATTATTTCCCATTTAAACAGAATTTGGGTGCCCTAAAATCCTGCAAAAACTACCAAATCCCATATTCCTAAGCAATACCCAACTCCCGTAATTCATCACACTAAGATGAATCCCATAAAATTTGCATACACAGCATAAAATTTGCAGAAAGCCATGATAAAAATAAAAGCAAATTGTATGTTTGTAAACGCTGCCCAAAAGTTAAAATTCAGTAGATTTGGGGCTAAAATTTACCTGGAAACTTCAATTCGACGCGATCCGGACTTGAGGCGGCCTACAAAAGATCAAATCACAGGATCCTTTCAGCATACAGACATAGGATGAAACAATGATTATACCCGACATTTCAAAACCAATTGTAGGGGAATTAAGGATGAAAAATGATGCAAGCGAGTTCTTACAGGAACAGATCCGGAGACATTCTGATTGTCGAGAGTTGTATAACCGCTGCTCATCATCTTTGCGAAACTACTGGATCATTCGGCCTTAATCTTTCCAATCAGATCTGTAATTGGTTTCCTGATGTTCTGAAAAACAGAATGGTGGAGCCTTACCAATCATATGTAGGAAGCAAGACCTTGATTTATATCTATCCAACTAAGCTTTGAAGTTAAGTAAGCCAATATGTTTCATGTTTGCAATTTCTCACCACGGCCGGTTTGCCGGGTCGCGCGGGGCTGCTTACAGAGCTGATTTGATGTGGTGTATTATATCGTTTCTCGCAGTCTGATGGGAGCCGGGGGTATGAATATGACTATTACACATTCATTTCAATCATGAAAGAAACATTTGAACCTGTAAAGATAATGACAGCTGGACTAGCGGTGAAAACGGGTTTGGTTTTTCCTAGAGTGGAATGGCATCATATGCATCCCATTGCAAGTTAAAGATTGCATTTACAATTTGAACTTAGTTGCAAGTTATAAATTAGAAATTACATGTTGAACTTAGTTTGCAAGAGCACAGCATTAAATTCTTAAATGTTACGTTATATATATTTTTTTATTTGTTTTTTTTAATGTATGTTCCTTTTACTTATTTATTTAGGTAGTTGGAAAAAATGGTATTAATTCTTTTTTAATTTTGATTTTTTTTCATTTACCCATTAATAATATATTTAGTTTAATTTAATCTAAAATAACAAAAAATTAATTTAATTATATATTTATTAGATATATATTAAAGATTGAGGTAGACCAAATTTGAGATTATAATTACGATATTTATCTCTAATATTAATTATAATAATAATAATTAATTTAAATAATATATAAACTTTTTATAGAACAAAAATATTAATCAGTTTTTCCATAAATATATAATTTTTAAATATTATTAAATGAAAAAAAATATTTATTTTAAAATATAATATGACTTAAATATTAACATAATGAAATAAAATATAGTGAATAATGGTGGATTAGAAAGATTAAAAACTATTAGAATAATTTGTTTTCTAATTTATTTTTAAATTTATTTCAAAATGCTTAATCAAATGTTAAAACTATAATCTATTAGATTTTGGAAATGTTAAAACTATAATCTATTAGATTTTGGATAGAGGATGGTGGATGTGTTGTTAAGGCACTTCTACTTGTCTTATTCAGATGTTATTTTTGGACATAATCATAGTGTAGTCACACCAATGCTAAACATACAAAAGAAAATGTTACAATTATAAATAAATTTAATTTAAATAATGTTGTTAACGCACTTCTACTTGTCCTATTGATGTTATTTTTGGACATAATCATAGTGTAGTCACACCAATGCTAAACATACAAAAGAAAATGTTACAATTATAAAGAAATTTAATTTAATTAACAGTAAATCATGAATATAATAAATTTAATTTAAATAATGTTGTTAACGCACTTCTACTTGTCCTATTGATGTTATTTTTGGACATAATCATAGTGTAGTCACACCAATGCTAAACATACAAAAGAAAATGTTACAATTATAAAGAAATTTAATTTAATTAACAGTAAATCACGAATTTGATGAATTTCAAGCAATTAAGTTTCATCCAATGAGTGATGTTTAGTTTAGATTGCATCTTCATTCATTAGAATCTATTGTAAGAGATTGTTTGATTTAGATTAAAAAAAAAAAAAAAAAAAAAAA
>APFE031426954.1:0-11872 GCA_000404065.3 Pinus taeda
AGCTCAATCTAAGCTATTTAATATGTTTTCTTCAGTTATGGAAATGAAAGAGTAATTCTTAAGTGCTACCTTTCACACCATATCATCACAGAAATCTATTTTGTTTTAGGAATCCAAGTAATTACTCCTAATTAATAGACCTCTCTCCCACTACCCAGCTCAGTAAGGAATTCTTAAATGCTCTTTGCTAGTTGATTGCACATCACCCTCTCCAATTTACAGTTTGTTTCATGAAATACACACAGGCCCTGTAATTCCAGCTGCACTTAAGTCAGGACCTCAAGAAAGCAACTGCTATAGACCCCATTGACCAATGGATTAGTTTCACCTGTAGAGAACACTCTAAAAGATATCAAAATCATCCTCCCAACCAAACACAAAAGACAATCAAACATTCACTTCATAAATAGCCTAAGAACTTCATTTGAACAGTGATAAATCATAAAGAGAGGCCCCTCTCTGGTTACAGCTTGGCTAGAAGTTGTAATCCAAAGATTGGTTAGTGGTTACCCCGGCCGTATTCCCTTAGAGTCAAAGGGAACAACCTGGGTGATAACAAATCCTACACTGGATGTTTGGATTTCGTGGGAGCACAAGAGGTCTTGCACATCAGATTCGGATGAGGAAATAGAACGATGGAAAAACTAGCTACATGAGGTAACCACGATCAACTTCAACATGATGGTAAGATCACTACGTTGCATGAAAATAGATGTAAGGGATCTACCTATGTATGGCGAGTTGACAGCGGTGGATGAATTACTGAACAAATTTGAAAGCGCAGTACCAAAATAGTAGCGATTCGATGCTCTGAAATGGGCACTGCGTGCTACACCTGCAAGGTGGCTGGGTATGCATCAAAAAATCTTTGAGGAATGGTGTAGATGTAGAAGGGTGATGAACCTATGATTTGGGAAACCATAGATGTAGTTAACAAATAAGTCTAATGGATGGGATGATCCACGTACACACCTCGTGAAATGGACCAAATTTTATGGGGAAGAGCCACAACCTGAATTGGTGCATTTGTTCTATCATACCCTGGATGTCATACCCATGAATTGGTATGCTGAGACAGAGCTCCACCTTGATATGAGAAAATGGGATATCTTGCACAAGGGATTTCTGTTAACTTTCATGTTTGAAGATCATTGGTGGGATACAGTTGATGATGTGCTACAAGCGGTAAAAGCTGCTATCTTCAAAATACCCCAGGAACCAATAGAAGTGCTTCAACCGGATGGATGACACAACTGAGTTGTGCGCTAGAGTGTTACAATGTAAATGTTGAGGAGGATGATGAGGACCCTTAAAATATTAACATTCTAGAAACAGAAGGTTTTCATGAGGTTCCAAGACCATTGTTGAGGATCCTGACATCACTGCGCCGCTAAAAACAAAGTAGGTAAACATTGGAATGGAGGCGTTGAGTTATTCCACAAATTCCAAGACTTTTTCCCGACCAAAATCACTGATTTAAAAGGGATCGTTGGTGACATAGGGATGATGAATATCACCCTAAAACCTTATGTGAATCCGGTTAAGTAGGGGCATTACCGCTTGAATCCAAAATATAAGGAAAAGGTTCGCAAAGAATTAGACAAAATGCTCACAGCTAGAATTATTGATCCAGTGGAAGAATTCGATTGGGTGAGTCCTATGGTATTACAGGAGAAGAAGATGAAGGGAAAAATAAGAATATGCATGGAACTTAGAAAGCTAAACAATGCCTGTATACATGACCCATTCCCGACATAGTTCACAGATGAAGTATTGGAAAATGTTGGCGGCCAGGAAGCATACTCATTCACGGATGGGTTCTCAGGGTACCATCAGATCAAGATTGAGTCAGAATATAGGACCAAAATGACCTTCATAATGGAATGGGGTTTCTTTCAATACACCATTATATCGTTTGGATTGAAGAATGCACCAGCCATCATTTCGTGCATCGTTTTTGATGCGTTCAAAGAATACATCCACAAGTTATTGGAGGTCTATTAGGATGATTGGACTATCTTTAGATTAGTTAAGCACCATGTAGCAAGCTTACGATTGATGCTGGATACTTGTTGACAACACCAGATTGCACTGAACCATAAGAAGTCCACATTCCTCGTTCCCTTTGGAAACTTGTTGGGACATGTGATCTGCAAACAGGGACTGATGGTGGACCCTGTGAAGATTACAACAATTCTAAATTTGGAAGCATCGCGAAGTGTTAAACAGTTGCGTGTGACCTTAGGACACACCGAGTATGAGAGAAAGTTTATCAAAATCTATGCCCAAATCACCGTGACGATCGAGAAGCTAATGAAAAAAGATGTTACATTTTGCTCGAATGATAATTGCATGAAAAGTTTGGATGTCCTAAAGGGGAAATTGGCCTCCGCTCCAATCTTGGTCTTCCCAATATGGGATGTGTAGTTTCATGTCCATGTTGATGTGTCATGTATCATGCTAGGAGCAATGCTCACACAAGAGGGTGGGGAAGGCTTGGATCACCCTATCACGTTTGCAATCCAGAAGTTTTCCAAAGTAGAGAATAACTATTCCACCAATGAGCGCAAAGGGTTAACGATGGTGTATGCACTTCAAGAATATAAAAACTATTTTCTTGGAGGACATTTCAAGATGTATATCGACCAATCCGTGTTGAAATACCTTGTTAATAAGCTTGTTTTGGGGGGTACATATGCAGGTGGCTCTTATTGTTCTAGGAATATGATTTTGAGGTCATAGTAAATCCGGGACAACTGAACGCAGGACCAGATCACTTTTTATTCATTGAGACGGGCAAGGAACCCAATAATCTAGATGAAGGATTACCTGATGCACAACTCTTTGTAGTGCGCATTGCGGACAAGCACTTCAAAGATATAATCCACTTTGTGACAACAAGGACTGTGCCAAAGGAATACTCCATCCAACAGAAGAAGGAATTGGTGGTGCATGCAACAGATTTTTTTGTCATTGTGGGGCACCTATACAAAATGGGAAATGATGAGTTATTGCGAAGATATGTACCTGAATTTCAACGAAGTCAGATCCTTGTGGAAGCACATGGGGGCTCTGTCGGAGGACACTATGTACGAAGAGAAACTGCACAAAATATTCTTTGCGCAAGGCTGTGGTGTCCAACCTTGCACCAGGATTCAAAAGTGCACTGTGAGGACTGCAATATATGTCAAAGGACTAGAAAGCCATCGTGGAGTGGCAAGATGCCATTAAATCCACAAATGACACTACAACCATTTGAAAAATGGGAAATTGACTTTGTGGGACCGACCAAACCTCAGGGAAAGATGGGCATACACTACTTCATCATCGCAACAGAGTATATGACATGGTGGGTGGAACTGCAGCCAGTCAAAGACTCCACAACCGTTACGACTACACATTTTTTGTTCGAAAACGTGTTGACCCATTTTGGCTGTCTGAAAATCTTAATGAGTGATCATAGAACACATTTCCTGAATGAAACCATCAGTGTGCTAACCGAATATTTCTAGGTGTATCATCAAAAGATTACACCATATCATCTACAAGCCAATGGGAATGTAGAAGCTTTCAACAAAATATTGGAGACTGCGCTAACCAAAGTGTGCAACATGTAGTAAAATGATTGGGATCTGCGCGTACTTGCCATGCTAAGGGATTACAAGACAACGTGCAAGAAATTGATGGGACTGACACCTTTCTGGTTAGTTGATGGTGTGGAAGTTGTCATGCCAATGGAATACATTGTACCTACTCCACGAATAGTAGTGCTCATAGGGATGACAGAATGCAAAGCTTGGAGGAAAGGCTTGCAAAATTGGAAGAACTTGAGGAAGAACGGTTTTTGGCTGGGTTTCATCAGCAAGTACAAAAGCAATGTGAAAAATCCTAGCACAACCACCATATCAAGTTGTGCACCTTCAAGATAAACGGCTTAGTGCTACTATATGATAGTAAGTTTGAAAAATTTCCAGGAAAATTCAGAATGCATTGGCTAGGACCATATGTGGTTAAGTAGGTCAAAGATAGAGGCATGGTCTAGCTAGTCAAGCTGAATGGAGAACCCTTCCCACACAAAGTAAATTCCAGCTGCTAGAAGTGTTACATGGGTGTGCCAGCTATCTGACTAGCTGGCCAAAGCACAATCTTCATGAGCCAACAAGCCGAATAAGGGCACAGGACTATAGATATATGTAGCACATATCAGTACAAATGTAAGGAAAAAATTTATACACAGAGATCTCAGGACTGAGGATGCAGCAGGATCAATAAGCAGTAGCTCAGTTCATTGCGGATATTAGGACCATTCATGAACCGTTGGAGGGACTTCGTGCCCAGATCGCCGTGTTGGCCGAGTGAATCGAGGGCGGGTCACGATGTTTGTGTTGGGGGCCTGTTGGGCATGGAATCCCCCCATAACATGTTTTTGGGCTTAAAGCCTAAGTTTTGAGTGATATTATTGTAAAGCTCAATGAATTGTGGGGGCGGAATGCCTATTAGAGTCATAGGGTTGTCTGCCCTAAGTTTGAATGTAATGTCGGCCTACCCAGAACATGGGATTATATAAATAGAGTGAGGCTCTAAGTTGTAGAGGGAGATAATGATAGAATCTAATGGATAGAATGAGATAGCGAGCATAGAGGAAGTGTCTAATTGTGTCCTGGGTCGTAGTAGTAGGAAGAGGCTCTGCAGCTGAGTGCATAGAGGCCTGGTAGAGTCCGCAGTTGAGTGCGTGGACCCTTGGAGTTGAGTGTGTAGGGTAGAATAGAGTCTAGAACTAAAGGAAGAGAATAATAAAAAGAAGTTTTATTTGTTATAGCTCCAAATCTCACTATTATGGTTTGTGATGTTGCACTAATGGCCTAGGGCAACCCCTCCTTCCAGGCTTGGTCCCAAATTTAGAAAACAATGTTTTATTCCTTGTACACGACATTACCCTGAGTTAAACTCGTGTATACGCGGGTCTGCATATACCCAACCCGCGTATCTGTATTAAAACACTTAAAAAAATATAAAACTCCTTATTTTCAGGCAGAGATCACGGGTTTTACCTATCGATCACCTGTTAGTGCCTGTGGCCCAACTATTCCCAACCAAATCCTAACTAAAAAACTACTTTGGGAGTGGTATAAAAAGACATCAAAGGGAAGGCCTAAGGGAGGAGAGAAGAGAGAGAAAGGTTATTATACTGAGATTTTTCCGCTGACCAGGTCTGAAGACCCTTGTGCCTTCTGCACTTCCCCCATTTGTACAGGAAACCCTTGTTTCCTTGTGTGTAGATGTTCATCCACTAGTTATGGCATCATGGAGTGAGTCTTGGAAGGAGATATGCTAAAGGTTTGAGGCTGGACGAATCCGGAAGGAAGCTTTTCTTGGAACCTGTGAAAGGTTACTCAGGTGATATTACTCCTTTTTTACATTCTATTTGTCTATAATAAAGAAACACGTCTCGGTTCCCGATATGCTTCTTCTTTATGTTTATGATGTTCATGTTTGAATTTCATATGTGAATGGTTGTTTAAAGTTCATAACTAACTTCCTTCTTTTATAACATAAAGATGATTTCTTTATAAGTCTTTGTCCATATACTGTTGCATTCTTTGGAATTGGTTGTTTTGCAGCACAAAGGAGCGAAAGGAACTTGAAGAAGGGTTTGGACCCTTGAGGAACTTCTCGAACGTAGGACCTGCGGTACGCCCTTCTTACTTTAGAATTTGCTTATTATAGCGTAATGGCTGTGTGAATGTGTGTTTCTCTGTTTAGACAACTTTCATTCTGCTAGGGTTTCCACCCAAAAGCCCTAGGGGAGCAAATCCCTCAACAGAATTGGCGACTCCACTGGGGAATTACATGTATCTATTAGATATGAATTGAAATTATACTGTTTATTTACTGTGCACACTTGTATGAATTGTGAATATTGTTAAGTATCACTGAAAACGTACAAATAAGCTAAGTTAATCAACTAATATCAAGCTACTAATAAGGAAAAGGATAATAACATTGTTCAGCCCCTGAGTAGGGATGCACGAAGATAGCAACAGGAGCTGTGAGGAACGGGTAAGTGCATGTAGCAATGGGCGCGTTGGGTTGAACTGAGGACCACTTGAAAACGTCAAACATATCTAGGGTGCAGAAACCTGGTTCTAGCACCCTCCCTACTACTTCGGGTGAGACCTTAGTCCACGCTCCATGGACTATTGTCAAAAGGGCTAGTAGTACTAGGATTTGTTTGGCTAAATCATCTTCGAACCTTGGCCTAGCCCCAACAAGCCAACACACTTACTGAGATACTTTGAAATTGATCGATCTTGTAGTTGTCGGGTTCTTGTTTCCATGAATGGT
This sequence comes from Pinus taeda, assembly GCA_000404065.3. Classification (NCBI taxonomy): domain Eukaryota; kingdom Viridiplantae; phylum Streptophyta; class Pinopsida; order Pinales; family Pinaceae; genus Pinus; species Pinus taeda. The sequence goes on from APFE031426954.1 coordinate 6,346, forward strand.
TTAGGCTCAATTATGATTTTTCGTTCTTCACCAATTTCTAGCATCATTGTTTGAATTGGAAGCTTCTCATTGATAACCTTCTTTAAGCATGAAACATGGAAAATTGGGTTTACTTGGGAAGATGCAAGAAGATCCAATTTGTATGCCATAGTACCATTCTTTTGTAACAACTTGTAAGGACTGTAGTACTTGGGTGATAATTTATTATCCTTCTTAGCTTTCTTGAGAGAAATTTGTTTGTATGGTTGTAGCCTTAAAAATATAGAGACATCTACATCAAAACTTATTTCACTACAATGTTGATCTGCCTGTTGTTTCATTTAGTTCTGTGCCAGAGTGAGGTTATCCTTTAAGAGTTGGAGAAATTATTGTTGATGCTCGATGTGATCTTCCACTTCTTGAACCTTAGAATTTTATCTTAAATATGATGTGATGGATGGTGGCTAATATCCATAAATTTCCATAAATAGGGTCATTTTTGCTGCAGTATGGAGGGAAGTGTTATACCACCATTCAGCCAGAGGTAACCACTTGACTCTTTTTGTTTATTTATCAAATACAAAGCATTGAAGATATCATTTCAAAAAAAAAATCACTATCTTATTTTTCCTATTAGATTGAGGATGATAAGATGAGCTATGAGCTAATTAAGTACCAAGACAAGAAAATAATTCCATCCAAAAATTTCTAATGAAAATGATATCTCTATCACTTACTATAATCTTTTGATTTCCATGAAGCTTTTGAATTGTTTCCATAAATGTAAAAAAACTGTATTGGCTTTAAAAGGATAAGATAATGCACAAAATTGTGCATACCTGGTATGTCTATGAATTACCACCATGATGACACTCTTTCCTTCATACTTGTGTAAAACAGTAATAAATCCATTGAGACCTCCTCCCAACACTGACTTGGAATGACTAAAGGTTATAACAGACCCAACGTCTTAATTAACTCATCTTTATTTTTGTTGGAAAACAAACATTCTACCACAAACTTATAAATATTATATTTAAGGCCATCCAAAAGAATTCGTTCTTGACACTATGATAAGTTTTTAAAAATCATGAGTTCCCTACTAAGGGAGAGGTATGGAATTCCAAAATAATCTTTTGTTTGAGTTGGGAAATATTACAAAAATATAAGTGATATTTTGATCTAGGTGGATGTTGGTGGCCACCCACCTATCCCATTTGGACCCCATTATTGTCTCTTTCATATTTTCAGTTTCCGTAATTGTAGCACAATAACCTATTTTTAGCAATTTTTTGGGTCGTAAACTTTCGGAGTTGTTTTGAGGCCTTAAACGTTGTTCTTTAGGAAATCTGGGAGAAACATGGGTCCATGGACTAATGTTGCTCTTCCCAAAGTTATAGTTCTTGGATAGATCTTTCTAACAAGCTTTTGTACGCGTCAAACGTAGATCGGGTGCCAAATTTATGACCTCAGGAAATTGATGTACCAATCTACCCAAATGGGGCCCACAATTTAGCGTTTCATCTTCTAAGGTTAGGTTTTGGAATGTTAAGGGTTTTACATTGTTTCTCAACAATAAATAGGCCTTCGAGCCTCATTGTAACATAGTTCAGAGGCATGTAGTAGCCACATCTCTTCTCAGAGATAAGCTACCATTTCCCTAGCTAGTTTATTTCCATTTCTGTTTGTAAGCATATTTCAAGATTTTACATTAATGAAATGAAGTATTATTTCCATTGCATCTTTGTGTATATGGTTATCTTTGTATTTTGTTGCATTCTTGTTTAAATCCAGATTAGTGGTGTTGGTCTACTTTTTCTCTGTTTTTCTTTGCATGTCCCCAATGAGATCGGATTATAAGGAGTTAGGGCTTGAATAGGTCAAACCTTTGCAAGACCAGCCTCGTAAACCCCGACAGCCTCTAATGGCAGATGAGAAGAAATATGAGGGGGTAAGAAATCCTATCAAAATCTTACTCAAAGAAGCCCTTGAGTGATAAAGGAATGCGATGATGGACAACTTTGCGTAGATCCTTTAGTGGCTACCTAGAGGCAATGCATTGGCTTCCAACAGCTATTTTGGAAATGCCACACCATTTAAGGTACAAATTAATTTTGAAATCCCCATCTTTTAGGGTCAAATAGATGCAAATTTCATAGATAAATGGCTATATGGGTATTTTTTTGTTCATGAATTTTCAAGTTGGGAAAAGATTGTTTTCACTCTTCTCAAAGTAGCCCCCCACATCAAGGACTAGTGGGAAACTTACTGTGAGCAGAAGAATGAAAGCACAGGCTCACTATTTTTAGCCACACCCACTTGGGATTCATTCCAGGATGCCGTCAAGGAGCAGTACTACCCTCTCAAAATATATGAGGACAAATACATCAAATGGACCACACTGCGGCAGGGAAGGGACCAAGATGTGTCGGAGTTCACCAACATTTTTCATACCCTTCACACATAGTTGGGTATCAAAGTTTCTAAGCTACATATGGTACTCAAATACCATGGCTTCCTACACAAATACATCTAGGAGGAGATGGAGTTCATGAACATCTCCTCGCTCTGCACAACGTACCAATACGCTATCAAAATCGAGGAAAAGTTCAAATAGAAGAAGCAAGACTTTAGATCTACAAATCCGAAGACCAAAGGACAAATCCAAGGGGGCGTGACCCAAGACAACTTGTCGAAGATGCAAGGAAAGAACAACACCATGAAGTCGAAGAATGACAGATGAAAGTGGTGTGAGCTCCACAAGAGTCCCACTCATAACACAAGTGAGTTTCGGACCAAGCAATCGCTGGTCGCTGAGTTGAAGCCTTCAAAATTAGATGCATGTTATGACCCTAAGTCAGAACCCGAAAAAGGGGAATGGAAAAGGGAAGTAGATCATTGATGCAGAGCCTAGCATCACTATTGCCACCGCCAAGATCCAGAAGAATGAGCCCGAATACCCAGAGGAGGGGGAGCATCTTTTCCACTCACAGATGTGGGTGAAGGGTTCACTATTGCAATTCATTATCGATAGTGGCAGCCAAAAGAACTTCATTTCAGTAGAGGTCATGAAGCGGTTGGGCCTGTTGGATACCTATACCAATAGGTTTCATATTTCATGATTGGAAAATGAAAATGCCAAATATGCTCTGCTTTGCTGATACAAAGATCCCATATTTCCAAGGCAAGGCAAGGTGTGTACATGCCTTCATGTTTACTAAATTTTGATGGATGGTCCAACAGCCTAATCTGGATCATGCCATGTTTCAATTTTCTGTTGTAGAATAGAGAAAGAAGTCTGTCCAAACTGTTTAATCTTGGCAGACCAATAGTTAGGCAGAGAAGCTAAGGTTCCGAACTGCTTAATCTGGGGCCTTGGAAGCAATAAGGGTAGTATTAGATAGGAAATCAAAAGAAAAATCCAGTGGAAAAGAAAAGGCACATAAGGGTCTAATGGCGTTATGCCTAAAGTGTTGTCCTTGATGGCAATTCATACAGGTGATGGATCACTGTACAACAGGTCAGTAGCAAAGATTGATGATCAGCTCTCAAATATTGAAGAAAATAAGGGGTACGCAGGTACACCTTACAGAAAGTGCGTACCCGCAAGTACACCGTGAAGGGACCGCATCCTAATACGCAGATACGCCGTCCAGGAGGTGCGTACCCCAGTGCACACATTTCAAGGCAAAGAAAAGCACACGTGGGGTTTCTTATGTTTAACTAGTCGACGGTGTTGGATACCTATACCAATAGGTTTCATTTTTCATGATTAGATATCAGAGGTCCAAATATGCTCTGCTTTGGCAAATGCAAAGATCTCATATTTTCTTAAGAAGGCAGTGTCTATATCAGTTTTGATAAGAATTCAATTTTGGATGGATGGTCCAACAATCTAATCTGGATCATGCCATGTTTTCAATTTCCATGTTGTAGTATAGAGAGTGATATCTGTCCAAACTGTTTAATCTTGGCAGATCAAGTAGCTAGGTAGAGAAACAAAGGTTCCCAACTGTTTAATCTGGGGCCTTGGAAGAAATAAGGGTTGTGTTAGATAGGAAATGCAAGCAAAAGCCAATGAAAAGAATAGGCATTCAAAGGGTTTGCAAGTCCAAGTGCACCCTCCAAGAAGGAACAAAAAATGCTAGGAAATCTAGTTGGGTAGGTAGCTGGGGTTGCAGAAAAGTTGTCTCTTCCAAGACTAAGCCTGCTGAAGCATCTACAAGAAAGGCAACATACTGATGCATGACTAATTCCCCTGTTTTCATATGAATATTACTCATAACTAACTCCCTTTCCCAAGATACACAAAGCACAGAGATTTATATACTTGAAGAATTCTTATGGCTTTAAGAAGCCACATTTCTTGTGCAAAAATCTTTTCATTTTGATCTACTCCTTATTTCAAGTTGTTTTTCAAAGAAAACTTGATTGATCTAGCTCCTACTCATGTGTTTCTCCGTGCTAAAAGCTAACTCTACTATTCTAGCTCCCATTACCCCACTATCCCTATTATTATAAACACTATGGTGTATAAACCCCACAATGCATAAATATCCCCTCCCTGGCACTATAGCCATAGTATTCCGCCCCTGGGGCTTGAATTGACACCTGGTCAAGGTCAAGAACCCATGACTTGTCTTCTGCTCCACCCCAGACCAGTTTCCCTACCCAAAAGGCCTTTAAACCTTGAAAACCTTAAAGAAACTTGAAAAAATATTGAAAACCTTACAAAAATACCCTTCCCCGCTTTATCCTAAGGTCGGGGGTCATTCACATTGTTCGCATTTCATAAACCTTTTAATAAACCCTTTTGTCCAAAGTTTCCGCCTTCGGAAATAATAACACCCAAAATCTTACAAAAACCTTTGAAAATCTTTTGTTTTCTATGATTAGCGGGCATAAATGAATTAACGAGAAAAACCATTGAAAAATTCACCAAAGGAGTGGTTATCGCCCGGAGGGCCCCGCCATCCACGTCTGCAGAGGAAATTATTATTTTATTACCCGCCTGCTTGTACTTATTCCCCGTGCAGGTTAACCGTTCGACGGCCGTCCGATCGCGCCTCATCCAGATCCACGGCCGAGGTTGATTTCGGGCCATCCCGACGTCCGCACGATAACCAACGCCGCTGCTACCGTCCGCGCAAGTCAGGCGCCCGACGACCGTCCGATCGCCCGCCTCCAGATCTACGGCTGTTATGAATATCGGAAGGCCTTACGTGTCTGACAGATACCTTCCGATATCTGTCAGACGCTTACGTCAGGCCAGCATCAGCACAGGGGCACGCGTCTTCATTTGATTGCATCGGAGCGATGCCTGACATTCTGTCCGACGTACAGGACCCCATCCGATATAGCGACACCTGTCCAGTCCACGTGAGCGCCCCGGCGCCGCGCACGTCAACGCCAAGTTCATTCCACCTTGTTCCTGATTGGTCCACCCGGCCGCCACATCATCACCCCCGTGGACCTACCGCTGACTGCCACGTCACCATGATGACGTCATGATGACGTCACCCAAACCAGGCCCCCATGCTGACGTCAT
>APFE031426959.1:0-96703 GCA_000404065.3 Pinus taeda
GAAGAGCAACAAAAGTGGGTCACAAAGATGTTGGGTTATGACTTTGAAATAATATACAAAAAAGGGAAGCAAAATGTGGTGGCAGATGCACTCTCAAGAAAGGATGAGGATGTGGAGGCATTGTTGTGTGCCATTTCTATTATCCAACCAGATTAGATAAATGAAGCAAGGGAGGAATGGAAGAATGGCGAAGAAGTGTGGGCAATTATTCGAAAGTTACAACAAGATTCTAGTATGTCGGATACATTTAGTTGGCAAAATGATTCATTATGGTACAAAGATCGCTTATACCTCCGTAAGAATTCCCAGCTAAAACAAAAGATTCTTATGGAATTGCAAACTTCTCCCTTAGGAGGGCACTCAAGATTTTTAAAAACTTACCACAGGGTTAAGAAGGAATTTTTTTGGGAGGGCCTTAAATCGGATATTCAAAAGTTTGTGGCAGAATATTTGGTTTGCCAGCAAAATAAAGTTGAAACAATTAAGACACCGAGTCTATTGCAACCTTTATCCATTCCAAGCCAACGTTGGGAGGAGGTTTCAATGGATTTTATCACAGGTTTACCCAAGTCTCAGGGAAAGAGTGTCATCATGGTGGTAATTGACAAACTCACCAAGTATGCACACTTTTGTGCATTATCACATCCATTTAAAGCCAATACAGTTTCTAGTGCATTTATGTAAACAATTCAAAAGCTACATGGAAACCCAAAGATTATGGTAAGTGACAGAGATCCCATTTTCACTAGAAATTTTTGGACATAATTATTTTCTTGTCTTGGTACTCAGTTGGCTCATAGCTCATCTTATCATCCTCAATCTGATTGACAAACTGAGACAGTAAACAAATGTTTGGAAGGATATCTTCGTTGCTTTGTATCTGATAAACAGACATAATGGGTCAAATGGTTGCCTCTGGCTGAATGGTGGTATAACACTTCCTTCCATACAACAACAAAAATGACCCCATTTATGGCACATTATGGGTATCAGCCACCATCCATCACATCATATTTAAGAGAAAATTATAAGGTTCAAGTAGTGGAACATCACATCGAACATCAACGACAAGTCCTCCAACTCTTAAAGGATAACCTCGTGTTGGCACAGAATAGAATGAAACAACAGGTAGATCAACATGGTAGTGAAAGAAGTTTTGATGTAGGTGATTGGGTATTCTTAAGGTTACAACTATATAAGCAAATGTCCCTCAAGCAAGCTAAGAAGGATAAGAAATTATCACCAAAGTATTATGGTCCGTACAAGGTATTGTAAAAGATTGGTACTATGGCATACAAATTAGAGCTTCCTGCAACTTCTCGATTGCACCCAGTTTTCCATGTTTCATGTTTAAAGAAGGTTATAGGCGATAAGCTACCGGTTCAAACAATATTGCTAGAACTTGACGAGGAAGGAAAAATTATATTAGAACCAAAAGCAGTCACAGAAACAAGAACTCGACAGCTATGAAATCAATCAATTTCAGAGTATCTTATCAAGTGGAAGAACTTATCTGTTGAAGATTCCACATGGGAGGATGAGAATTTTATAAAGAAGCATCTAGAACTACTCAAGCGTTGAGGACAACACTTTTTTTGAAGGAGAGGGGCATGTTGGGTCCCCATAATACTAGTGATTAACCCATTACTATTGTAGTTGTACCCCTTATTAATATTCTTGTGCCCCTATTGTGCCCATATTGTTACTATTGTGCCCCATAGAAGCCCACTATTGTTATTATTGTGCCCTTACATTATTATTGTTATGTATGCTCTGATTATTTTATGACCCCTTAGACTCCTATATATAGAAAGGAGGTCTTTTCATTTTGTATCATCCAAGAATTGTTCATTTATGTAATGTAAAGGAGGTTGCCCCCTCGAAGAGGCTGAATTCTAAGGTGTTGATCTCTTTTTTCTATCTTTTCTTGAGCTGGTTTCATAACACAAAAGAATCTTATATTGCTAGAATGAAGATGAGAAGCTTGAAGGAACAAAGGAGTAATAATCTCCAGAAGTTCCACCTTTGTTACATCTTACTAACAACAATTTATAGCTTGTTTACAATGCTCCTGAGCTCTTTAGAAGGGTCCGAGTCTTAATCTTCCTAATATGCCTTGTTTAACTACTTTAGTGCCCTCTAGGCAAGAATGGCTTGGCAATTTTTCCTCCTTCTAACATAGGAATTATAGTTTTAAGATATTTTGGATGCTGGTTGTGCTGTTTTGGACTTCTCCCATGCCAGAGAGCTCCACGATCATTCTGTTTGTTTTATGGATGTGTTTTTCTATCTATTGATGCTTTCTAGCCTCTATCCCTATCTCTCGACCTCTGTTGGGTGGTGGAAAGGGTCTGTGTGCCTTTGTTTTCTCCTTCAACTGAAAACAGTGACTGTTTCCATTATCAACAGAAAGCACAACCATACTATGAAATCCTGCCATTCCCTGTCCTTTTCGGACTTCAAAAAGTCCTTAAAGATGGTTTATATCCTCTCACGTCCACCCCTCTTGCTATCACAAGTCACATTCGGCCCTGTCCACAGTCTTCCTTTTATATTTCGGAATGTGTTAAAACCAAAAAAATATATGCGAAGCAGCTTTGGCATGGATCTCAAAGATTATATATTTTGATCGCATATCACAAACCCAACTTCCCTTTGTATTTCATTTATATAATGAAAATACACCAAAAACCATTGAAAATAGCCCTCCATGGATCTAAAAATATATACAGTCCTAGCTATAATGCCATCGGGTCTGTCTCTTCGGGTTGCCCATATGTATGTGCGGAGGTCCTGCCCCATGGTAGTATGCCGATGCGTTACAATAATACAATCTGATTGTAATCGTTGATCGCTCATTCCTTGGGCCTTATATATATAGATATCACATAGCTCCCCGCTGATCCGATCATCATCGATCAATGATCAATGGTGTCATGCGCCTGCTTTAAGCCTATCACCTCTTCTCGGATGATATGTGATTTCCAACCTAGATCTTGGCCGTTGATCGGCTAGATCTAATGGTGGCAGTGAAACGCCCAGTTTAAGTCTGCAGTAATGCTTTTTTCATGTTTTTAGAGTGTTTTGAGCCTCTTGATAGTGCATTTCTGCCCTTCCAAGGGTTTTCCTCTTGTGTTGATTTTGATCATTAGATGATCTTTGAGCCAAAATTGAAAATGTCAAGGGCATTAATGGATTCATTGGCACGGTTTTAAGAAAATTTGGAGACTTCAAGAGCCTATTATTGATCCATTTGTGGGCCTTTTTCCAGCAAGGCTAACAAGATCCACTACAAGAATGAAGATAGAAGAGATGACAATGAAATCCTACTTTCCAAAACAGATCAAATGCTAGTTTAAGTACAACAAACTCTAAATAGCATGAAAGAAATGCAAATCTGTCTTTTTGGGATGCGTAAGGGTATTTTCCTCAGATCATGATCCTAGAGGGAAGAAGTGAGGCCAATACACCCACTAAGAGATTTTTTATGCTTCTTTTATCCCTTCTACATTCTACTGAAGTAAGGCAGAAATGGAACCAAACTAATAAACAATTAATCAAAGCTACACTACCTATGATGAAATACTTCTAAAGATAGTTTAACCATGAATCTATGAAACTAAGCTAAGCATAAAGATACAGGAAGAGGAGCCTTTACTACTAGGGTTTGGCCCTAACCCAAGAGCTTCAACCCTCTAAGTTAACTCAATACTGAATCAAGAAAAATCTCATTCCTATTACCAAAACAAGAAATTACATCAAATGTCCTCCACAAGTGTCTAGCTCGAAAATAGCTAGAGCTTTACAAAAAAAAAACAAATCCTAATGAGGCTCTAGGCCTCTCTACTTATACAAATGAAACCTCCAATGACTTCCCTAAATTTAGGGAGGCTCAACTCCCAAACTTGAGATGAACTACTATTCATCTATCACTTTCTTTACTGCCTTCTAATCTTCATGACTTGGTTGCTTTCACTCCGAGCTGGTGGGATTAATGAAGGAATATTTCAATGGGGAAGGAGTAAATGAGGAGGATTTACCTCCTACAATCTCTCTCCCTTGTCCCATTCGAGTTTCAAACCTTAGTCTTTGCCAAAATTCCTTGATTTTCTCTTCCAAACCTGAAATCAATGCATATTAGTCCATTAGGCATAATATCTCACTCTAACTCATCTCATTAAACAAAATATAATCAAAACATGTAATAAGTTGTTAGAAACATTGGTTTGACTAATCTAGGAGGTGAATTAAGGCCCATATAATTACCCAATAATGAGGCTAATCACAGGCATGGTGAGTAGTGTTCTTGATTGCATGGAAGGGATTCAACAACATGCATGTCATTGTGTGCACACATGCAATCCAACCCATTCAACACACTCATCAAGGCGAAGAAAAGAAGCAAGTCTGACTGGAGCTGAGCATGTAGTTGACAGTTGATGTGCATAACCACCAGCACACACTGGAAGATCAACACAGACACTGTGCATCAATGTGTTGTTGGTTTGTTTGCACTACAAAGGCCATGTGCATGCTAGCAGACGAGTTGGATGAAGGAGCCACACCAATGCACGAAGATGCAATAGAGGCAAGGGTTTGCTTCAACAAGATGTCACCATGTGGTGCATGCCCACCATCATGAATACCCAAGCTTGGCATCATCTCACCACCTTCACCATCAGAAGCATGTCAAATAATTGGTCTCACCACAATGGACCAAGTGTAAGTGATTTCTTACATGGCTTGCTCAAGCCATTTTGTCTCACATGAGCACATGTGCATTGTAATGTAATGTCGTGTCAAGTGGAATTTCAAGTGTCAATAGTTGGATGTAACAATCATTGAGTAGATCAAGAGTCATGAAGGTAGGCGAAATATCACAAAGGGGAATGTCAAGGGTCACCCCACCCTTTGCAATAAATAGAACCTCATAACTCATTGTAAAGGCTTTTGGTTAGCCAAGCTTTGATAGGAGTATCTTAGAGATCTTAGACAGTATTATAATGAGCCTTGGATTCTCCACTGCACATAGCTAGTACATCTCTTTAGAGGAGTAGGTGGTTGTGGCTGTAACATTCCACTATTGGATCTAGTGGTTGGACATGGATGTATTTTATGACTGGAAGTTAGACTTATTCATTTTTATAGAGGCCACATGTTTAATGGATATTTTGTATTGTATTCTATGCTATCTGGTTTACTCTAAATGATATATGTATTGTTTCTTACGCATGCATGTATGGACTATTCCTTATAAGTATGTATGAATCCTTATGAAATGTGTTGTTGGTTTAACCATTGCTTTGTATTTCTCACTAACTTGGTCTCCATCTTGTGATGCATCTTCACTCATGTGTTCCCTTCCAAGCCGAGTACTATTACAGGTTTCTAAGGGGCACAATCATCTCAACCCCCGTGTGTTGGAACCTCTCATGCACCTTTCTTAGCTCATTGCAGCTATCACACCCTTGCTACTGACAAAGTTATCTTACTTGCCTTTGTACAAAATCACGATCAAGGCATTACTGTATGACCTACTGCTGGGACTCCACCAAACGATCTGAGGTCTAATTGGGACTTCTTACCAGGGAGATCCCCTGACATGTTGGTGGGTCCATCACCATCAACAACTTCTCAAAGCCACCCCCCACATTAATGACTGGTGGGAATCCTACCGTGAGATGAAAGATGAAAGTGTAATCTCACTATTTTTAGCTGCAACTACTCAGAATTCATTTGGGGATGTCATCAGCGAGCAGTACTACCCTATCAAGAGCTACAAAGATACATACATATAGTGGACCATGCTACAATAGGGAAGATAACAAGACATGTTAGACTTTACCAATTTTTTTCATACCCTTTGCACAAAGTTGGGTATCAAGGATTCTGAGTGATATTTGGTACTCAAGTATCATGGATGTCTTGTCAAGTACATCCAAGATGAGATGGAGTTCCTGGATATCTCCTTGCTCAGGACCATGTACCAATATGTTGTCAAGATTGAGTAGAAGTTCAAATAGAAGAGGCGAGACTTTGGCTCTATGAATCTGAAGCAAGGCAAAGGCACCACCAAATCACAGAGCAAAGGACAAAGCCAAGGCAAGGAAACCCAAGATAACTCGCCGAAGCCACAAGAAAATAAAAACCTCATGAAGACAAAGAAGGACATGGGAAGGTGGTGTGAGTTCCATAAGAGATCCAATCACAAAACAAGTGAGTGTTGGGCCAAGCAGTCATTGGTGGTTGAGGTGAAGGCTTCTGAATAAGACGCATGTTCCAACTCTAAGTTAGAATGTAATAAGGGGAATGAGATAGGGAAGAAGATCACTGAGATTTAGCCTAGTGCTACAATGGCTACCACAAAGATCTAGAAGATTGAGCCTGAAGATCCAGAGGAGGGGGAACGCCTCTTCCACTCCAAGATGTGGGTGAATGGTTCTCCACTGCAGTTCATTGTCACCAATGGGAGCCAAAAGGACCTCATTTTAGTAGAGGGCATGAAGCATCTAGGCCTACTTACTACAAACAATCCACTATTGTACATCATCGGGTGGCTTCACTAAGGAGGAGATCTCCGCATCAACTAGCAGTGTTGCCTTCCCTACAACATCAAGTCCTTCATGGATGAGGTACTATGTGATGTTTCTCTTCTTGAAGTTTGTGACGTATTATTAGGAAATCCACACTTGTGGAACCAACATGCTTTATATCACTCTAGATCTCTCTTAGTTATTAGTTCTTTGGGTGGTAAGTTATACAGGATAGTAGAGGTAGCGTTGCCTACCACCATCACTTTGATCTCTGCTAAGAAATGTAGTAAGATCATTTTTGAGACTGTGAAATTTTCTTTCTTTCTGGCAAGGGGAAGACCATAGCAACATCCATGGCCCCTAGGAGGGGTTCCTCCATGCAACAGAATTAGTTGGATAAGGTCATGGAAGAATACAGGGACATCTTCTCCTCATTCAAAAGGGAGCCCTTGCATTGTCAGGTCAAGCATTCAATCGATCTGACTCACGCAAAAACTCTACCTAATGGGCCAATATGTTGTCACTCCACTCTAGAAAATGAAGAGAGAAAGAAACAAATCTAGGAGTTGCTACAAAAGGTCACATCCAACCAAGTTCCTCACCTTATGGGATCTCAATTGTACTTGTAAAGAAGAGGGATGGGAGATCGAGGCTCTGCATTGATTATCGAGCACTAAACAAAATCATTGTGAGGAACAGGTATCCAATCCCACGGATTTATGACCTTCTGGAACAACTCAAGGTGGCTAAGTATTTTAGCAAGATCGATCTTAAGTGTGGCTATCACCAGATTCTAATAGAGCCCTCAAATGTATGGAATACCCCCTTTAAATCCAAGGAAGGCCTTTTTGAATGGTTGGTTGTGCCCTTCAAGTTGACGAATTCCTCTTCTACTTTTATGAGGCTAATGGATGACATCTTGCGGCCCTTCACCAACTCATTTACGGTTGTTTATCTAGATGATCTTTTCATCTTGAACAAGAGTTGGGAGGAACACTTGCAACACATTTGGTAGGTCCTTCAAACCCTTTGACAGAACAAACTATGTGCCAACCTGGAGAAATGCACCTTTGGCATGAGCTAGGTCCAATATTTGGCTTACATCATACATGAGTGTGGCGTGAATGTGGATCCGACTAAGATCCAGGTCATTTGGTATTGGTCATCCCCGACCAATCTAATGGAGCTTCATAGATGTTTTGGCCTTGCAATTTTCTATCAGAGGTTTGTGTTGGGATTCTCCCATATCACATGGCCTTTGAGTAAGATTACTAAGGGTGAGTTAAAAAAAAGTTTTCCTGGTGTGAGTCCCAATAGAAGGCATTCGTTGAGTTGAAGCACTCACTCTACTCTACACTGGAATTGACACCTAGAGACCTATAGTAGCTATTTGAAATTGAGACAGATGCCTTAGACTATGCTATTGGTGCAGTCCTCACCCAACATGGGCATTGAGTGGCCTATCATAGTGAGAGACTTTTTGATAGAATTAGGAATTACCCCACCTATGATAAAGAGATGTATTCCATTGTGCATGCTTACTCGTAATGGAAGAACCACATTATGGGGAAGGAGATGATCATGCACATCGATCATTGACCTCTTCAGTTTATATAGACACAAGGGAAGTTATAGAGCGATCGCCATCAGAAGTAGTCTACATATATGCAACAATTCCACTTGAACATTAAACACAAAAAGAGTAGCACCAATCATGTTGAAAACTGCCTCAACTGAGCCCCAGTTGCAGCACTGACTACTATTTTCAACTCTTGTGGCCATGAGACCTTTGGATGGTTGCAACTATACAAAAATGATCTAGAGCTCACCTCCACATACTAGATGCTAGTATATGGAAATAAAATTCTTGATTTCCACCTCTATGATGAATTATTATGCTACCTAGGCCACCTTTGTGTTCCTTCAAGTGAGCGTGCCAAGCTGATTTGGGAGGTAGACTATAGTTCGGTCATTGGACATTTTAGTGTAGAGAAAATTGTGGTTGTACTAGAAAAGTGCTTTTATTTCGACTAGGTGTCGGGAAGTATATCAAATCCTACACTACTTGTATCATCGCCAAACCAACCATTAAGGAGAAAGGAATGTACATTCCTCTGCCTACTCCCAACCAGCTATCGGAATCCATATCCATGGACTATATGTCTGGCCTCCCTTCTACCAAGCATGGTAATGACTGTGTATTTATGGTCATGGATAGATTTTTTAAGATGGCTATATTGGTAGCCTGCAAGAAGAGTATCATGGTAGAGGATAGTACCAAACTCTTCTTTGAGTGAGTGTGGGTACATTTTGGAATACCATAGAACATCATATTATATTGGGATATTAGGTTCCCTAAGTAATGTTTGGTCAAGCCTTTGGACATGATTGGACACCAAACTCACCAAGTTGATTGCATTCCATCCCTAGACTGATGGCCAGACGGAGGTCGTAAATTGGATGATAGTTCACATACTTTGCATGTAAAACTCTAAGCATCCACGAGCCTAGGATGAGAGTCTTCCCTATGTGCAACACGGTTATATTAGAGCTCTCCATAGCTCGATTGGTCATAGTCCCTTTCAAGTGGGTATAGGATTTCAACCATTGTGTTTAATTGATATTATCATGCCTCATGCGACTACACAGACAACATCAACACATGTATTGTCTGAGGTTGATAAAGTGACCAAATTTATTGAACGCATCTAACACATCTGCCAGTAGGTTCACGACCTCTTGGAGAGCTCAAATTCCAAGTACAAGAAGCGACATGATCAACGTCAAGTGCCACACAAGTTTCAAGTGAGACATAAATTTTGGTTATATTTGCAGAAAGAATGCCTTACCGGATCCCATAAGAAGCTCAAACCACTGTGAGAGACAATTCTTTTTAGTTCAACATTCCACCATTCCTTGGCCTACACCCAATGTTTAATGTGGACTTCCTTCGACCATACTTCCCACCATTATAGGACACATCATACATTGTAGAAAAAATCACACCAATAGAGTTAAAACAAAGTTTGATAGAATGGGACATAACTGATCGGATTATGCACACACAGGTCAAGAACACTCGCCAACAAAATATTGAACCATATGTGGTTGCAAAAGCTGGTAAACCCCTTCACCAAGCCAAGTGGCTCATGAGGGACTAAGTTCACCAGAAGTTTCCCCATCTCATGGAGGCACTCAACATAAAGGGGACCATTTTTTCTAGTAAGGGAGGACTGTTCTAGGTGGATGTTGGTGTCCACCTTCCTATTCCACTCGTATCTTGACCACTCTCTCTTTTAGTTTTTTAGTTTCCTTAATTGTAGAAACTTTTACTATTTTTGGCAATTTTTCAAGTCCTTAACTTCCATAGTCATTTAGAGGCCCTAAACAATGTTTTGGGGGAAACGTGAGGGCATTAAGGGGAATTGGCATGAGATTTTCACTCAAGAGTTACAATCCTTAGATAGATATTTATAACAAGGTATTGTGCACTTAAAATGGAGATCGTATGCCAAAGCTACGACCCCACGAAGTTGATGTACCAATTTACCCAAATGGGGCCCATAGTTTTTGCTCTTCATCTCCTAGGGTTAGGTTTTTGGATGTTTATGGATTTTCATTGTTTTCAATAATAAATAGGCTTTCAAGCCTAATTGAAACATAACTAAGAGGCATGTAGCTTCCACATCTCTTCTCAGAGATAAGCTATCATCATCTGAGCTATTTTATTTCCATTTTTGTTTGTAAGCACATTTATTATTTGATATTAATGAAATGAAGTATTATTTCTATTGAATCTCAATGTTTATGGTTATATCTATAATTTATTGCATTCCTATTTAAGTTTTGATCATCCACGCACTAGAGCCTCATACAACTTGCACTATATGTGAATCTCTTGGGGACAACATCACCTCCTATGAGGAGGCTTTCAAACTCACTATATTGCCTGCAGATCAAGGATTGGAAAAATTGGCCAACAGATTCACATAATAACATATGAATGAGCCTCATGGAAGAGAAGAGATAATCCTCTAGACTTGGTTTCTTTACAATATTCCTTGCTTTAGATCTGCCCCTTGATTGGCAAGTTTGTATGCATCTTCATTTAGGTGCCTATATATGTCGAAAAGAGAAAAATTCTCAAATTTATTGAGCTGAAAAGAAATCATGTTCACAATTACATAATTGGGAGGACCTCTCTTAGAATTTAAATTGAAAACATGTTTTATGACAATCATCAAGTCTCATAAGACCATCATTCTCCTTATACCTTTATCGATGGGAAGCTTCAATCTTTATAAAGCCAAATATTCAACCTTGTTATTAGTTGAAGTACACAATCCACAATCATAACTAATCTTTGATTTTTCCTTGAGGTAAAGGTTCACCCCTCCCACTCCAATCACCCCTAACATTTATTCATGATTTTAGTGGGAAATTTTGGTTGTATTTTCTCAAGCAAAAAATTAGATACATTTGCAAATTTAAAATAATTTAAAGTTGTTGCAAAAAAAATATGAAGTGAAAAATATGTCAAAGTGCACATATTAGATGGAGGAGGAGAGTATGAATCAAAGGATTTTACAAACCCTTGCACAAAACAAGGAATAAAAAAGAAGTTCACCACCATTTATACTCCATATCAAAATGGAGTAGTTGAATGTACTAATTAGATCATTATGAACGTGGATATGAGTATTTTCAAAGCTAGAGGTTTTTCTAATGATTTTTGGGTTGAAAATGTTGCTTGTTTAGCCTACATATTGAACAAAGTTCCAACAAATAGTGTGAAATGAAAAGTTCATCAATAAACAATGTAAACTTTGAAACGGGAACTCATACTCTTACATGTTTTGTAGAGATAGCAAAAAAATGACCCAATTTTGAAAAGTGGTGATGCAGAACACACATGTCTTTTAGAGCATAGTTTTTGGAACTATAAATTTTTTTATGTACATTGCATTTTAGAATGGTAGTGTCTTTTATGCTAATTTAAAAAAGTGGTAATTTTACACCAGACCCTTTTTCTAAAAGGCTTCTTTTTTTCTAATGTATGAAATGTAAAAAATTATATTGTAAATTTAATAATTTTTGAAGTGGTCGTTTTCTTCATATTTTCTTGTTTTTATTTTAATTTTAATTTTTTTGTAGTGACGTTTTTATTGTTTTGCATATTTAAAGAAGAAGGTCGATATTTTGAATTTTCGATATTCGACATATTTATACATCGCTAATTAATTTTTCAATCCACATGAAATAATTGTTTATAAAAAACAATATCTTTTAACAATGGATATAAAAATAACCATTTTTAACATAAATATAACTAAAAAGCTACACGTTTTGATCATTTTTTTGCTAGAATTGACATGTCAAAATCACAATTTTTATACAAAAATTATAACTAAAAATGGTTAGATAACAGTTTTTTTTATGAATTTCATGTCAAAATAATAATAATAATCATTTTTTTTTTCAAAAAATAATGATTAACTTAAAAATTAATGCGAAAATCACATATTACAAATATTGAACGCATAACAACCTTAATTGAGTGTATATTCTTCTCATAAAATGTCAAAGTCAAAACATTACAAGTATAACTACTTAATAGTTACAAAAAATGAGCTTGATTTCCAAGCATAACTTAAATTTAATCAACAATGTCACTTAATCCAAACTCTTCGTCCTCTAGAGTTTCATCATTGTCTTGTTCCACAATATTTTCTACTTTCTTTTGCTCATTTTTCTCTTCTAATGGATCTTTGATGTCTGCAAATCTCCCAGTGTATGTGTTTCCAAACATTGCATGTAATGGTGGTTGGGGTTCCTTGCCTTTTTTTCCACATGTGATTCACTAAAGTCCCCTTTCTTCAACCCAATTTCTTGCAATGCATTTGGAAGAAATTGAAGAGCATTAATTATTTGCTGAATGAAATTGCACTGTATTGGCTTTTTTTCAGATATCCTCATATGTTATTTTTCTCACAACAGCATCATAATTCAGTATTTGGCTATGACTCTTTTTGTCTAACTCACTAAAAATCATAGACATATAGCTATCATCTTTTGCCCAACTATCAATATGAACAAACTCACAATCATTTATAAATTGTTGATCTTCATGGCTAAGAAGATTTGATTTTTGCCTGTAACATGAAATAGTAAAAGTTCAATTAACTTGTACATAAATGATTTTTTTCAACATTAATCAAATATACATTTTAAACGTCTTACCATGTAAGCTGCATCCTTGAATTTGTTTTCCCCTTGAAGCTTGAAAATATCATTGCCAATTGTGTGTCTGAATGAAATGTCACAAATATCCATAATGGTGATGACGTGACTTCTACAAATCCCGCAACCACTTTACTAAGAGCTTGATAAGTGTAAGGGTCACTATCATAGTCAATGTTTGGAATATTGAAACCATGGGGAATACATGCAATAACTAGGGCATAATCCCTTTCAGGTATGAGTTTAGCAATGTCTTCACAGTCGCCTTGTATTACTTGATATTGAATAGTGTCTAGTCCATTCAAAATGAAATGAGTAAGAGTTGGATCAAGTTCAACATTCTTAATGTGTTGCTTCCTCAGTCTTTTGATCTTTATTTTTTCAATAAAGGTTCTGAAACTATATGGTGCTACATTATCATCCTTCTTCATCTTTTATAAAATAAATAAATATATGTGTAAGTTATAAATTAAAAGTAGTACACATATGAATAAAAATGAATGTATAAATCAGGATACCTTTTTAAATGCAAGATAAAAAGCTTTTAATGTTGATGTAGAACTTGAATCTAGATATTTGCGTACAACATCATCCCAACTATCTTCATTCAATACTTTAACCATTTGTTCTTGAATTTTCATGTAAACTTTGTGACTGCATAGATAAAGTAACAAAAAGTTAATATAATGATATGTATAACAAATAGTACCAAGAACAACATGTTTTATTTAAAAGAAAACTATAATCTAGAAATAAATAAAAATAATTCAACAAACTTACTTTTGAAATTCCTCAGACATTTCCTCCAATGAAAATTCCCCTGACCTCACATGAGATAATATTGTTTTGACAATTTCTTCGTCTTTCACTCCTTGCATTTCTCTCCAACGTTTGATAGTCATATCTTCTGGAAGCTGCTTCATTTTAGGAGCTGATTTACTATTGCTACATATCAATGGCTTAGACTTTTTTACCTTCTGGATTTTGATGCCAATGTTTTCCCACATGCTAAAAATCTCATCAATCAACTCCCAAACATATCCATTTCTAAATGCCAATTGGAAAATGTTAACAACACCTCTGAATAAATCAGTAATTTTATTGCCTTTTCCACCTTTTGAATTGGTTTACTTTTCAATTTGATAGCCTATTTCCATATGATATTCCTTTCGGAAATGTAGAGTAACATTTATCCTATCTGCACCACATTTTTCTTGAAATTCACTATCAATAAATCTAACCCTTTGGATGAAAGTCATAGACATCCTATATTCACTATCTGAATTATGATCCCATGCCATTAAATTTGCTTATGTATCTGATAAACTAGCATAAATGATACATTTCTTTATTTCAAAACGTGGGTTATTAGGATATTCCTCCATCAATTGTCTTTGAGCTTTTACAAAATGTTTCCCCCCAAGGACATAATAATTGTATTCAAAACATTTTGACTTATCAAATGCTTCTTTATTGGGAACTTGAAGTGGATTAACAAGAAGCACATAAATAACCACATGAGCATATTGATTGTACCTCATCAATCTCTTCAAGTTGTGAACACGCAGATGATGTGGATTTTTGACTTGATATTGACATTGTCCTTCACTTGCCTTATAGGTTTGTCTGAAATTAAGTTGAAATGTACGACCACCATCAATTAAGCTTCTCTTTGTCAAATTCTGTCGAATGGCATTTTATTTTGTTTTGATAATGCCATCCTCTAAATCAGCTCCTCGTGTAATCGTTTCTCTGCTTTCTTTTTAGGTTTCACTAGATTCTTGACTGCTCGTAATGACTACTTCCAAATTTTCAACTTTACATTTCTTCTTCATAACATTCTCAACAGATTCATTCTTGGTCATTGTTACTTTTGGTCTTTTATGTCTCTTCTTAGTTCCAATGTCATCTTCAGTAATGGCAACATATGCTTCACTGTTAGTTTCAACTTCAACGTTCTAAAAAATAACGTGTCTACCCTTGCTAGATTTATCCACTAGAGGCCTTCTTTTCTGATCCTTTGGATGTAGTTTTGTAGCATCATCAATTACTATATTTTGCTTGTTCTCCATATTTTCTTCTGACATTGAGTAAAAACTACTGACGACTTTCATAATATCATGCTCTATGAAATGAATGCCTCCCAACCTAATTGGAAAACTTCCAACAAAATTCTGCGAAACAAAATATCAAATGTCAATAAAAACAAAGTTAAAAAAATGTAGTGAGACACTTTCAAGAACGCAAAATACAAATATAAATAACAATACTTACATTTTTTTGTTTCATTTCATTTACGATTTGTTTACACAACTTAGTAGATACCTCTCTCGTGTCATACAATGAATATGATAGCCGATATTTAATCCTATCATGTGACTTGGGAGCTTTTGTAAGTTTGTAAACAAATTCAATGTCTGGTACCGAACACATACCTATGACTCTTCCCATCACCTCATAAATTCCACTATCATTTGGTATATGAATATATAGATATATATTTACAATTTGGCTTTCTCTTTCTTTCACATACCAGATTCTTGATGGAAATTTCACTTCTTTTGAATTCTTCTAGTATGAAATCATCTTCTTATCATTTGAGACACTTGAAAGATTTGTAGCCATGAGCTCAGGTGGAGTTTGTTCACCAATGTTTCTTGAAGATGCACCTTTAAGAGTCTTTGGTCCAGAAAGAATCACAAAAATCTTCTTTGATGCCATTTTCCTCAAAAATAGAAACACATAAATCAGTAAATAACGAAAGCATATTAACTTAAATTAACAACAAAAATATATCATAAATTTTTAATTTGTATAATCAGATAATTGAAATAAAAAGATACTAACACTAAGGAAATCACCCACCACCCCACGGGCCACCGGGGTGGTGCGGGGGGAGGCTATGGCAACAAATTCTACCATTTCTCCCCATATTGATCTCCTTCTCCATCTTCAATATACCCCTCAAGGGGGAGGCTGAGTGGTAGATTGAAGATGGAGAAGGAGATCAATGGGGTGAGAAATGGTAGGAGTTGTTGCCAAAGCCTTCCCCCGCACCACCCTAGAGGGTCGCTTGCCCATGGTGTGGTCACCATGGTGGTACGGAGGGCTGCGACAGCCTTCACCCTGTGCACCCCGACGAATTTCCAGGGTGGTGGCATGAGGGGGTTTGCGGCAACGACTTCTACCATTTCTCCAGATATTGATATTCTTCTCCATCTTCAATCTACCCCTTAGTGTCCTCCATAAGGGGTAGATTGAAGACGGAGAAGGAGATCAATATTAGGAGAAATGGTAGAAGTCCCTGACACCACCCCGCCGGCCCGCCTATCCGTAGGGTGGCGGGCGATTCTGATAATCTCCCAACCCCCACAGGTGGATGGGAAAGCCACCATGGTGGTGCAGGGTGGGGCTGCGGCAGCCCCACACTGTGCCATCCTGGCTGCTCGCCCACCACCTTACGGGGGTTGGGCGATTCTCGGGCCACCCCGGTGGCCCGCCCTCCTGCTTGCGGGTTGGGTGATTCCGTAAATCACCCTACCCCGTGGGCGAGAAGGCGGGCCACCGGGGTTGCACTGGGTGGGGTCGCAGCCCCCCACCCTGTGCCACCCTGGTGGCCCGGCCGCCTGCCCGTGGGGTTGCGTGCTTTCAGAATCGCCCAACCCCCATTGGCGGGCAAGTAGGCCACTAGGGTGGTGTGAGGTGGGTGTTGAAGCCCCACCTTGCGCTAGCCCAGCGGCCTGCCCGCCCCCCTGGGGTGGCTAGCCAATTCTGGGTGGGGTGGGTGCCACAACTCCACCTCGTGCCACCCTAGTAGCCCACCCACCCCCTGGGGTGGCTCGGCAATTCTCAGAATCGCCCAGCCACCCCTGGGACGTAGGTGGGCCACCAGGGTGGTGTTGGGTCGGCACTGCAGCCCCACCTCGACGGTCCACGTGCCCCGTGGGGTGTCTAGGCAATTCCTTGAATCGCCTAGCCACCCGTGGGGGTGGGTCGGCAACTGGGGTGGCATGAGGTGGGCATCGCAGCCCCACCTCGTGTAACCCTAATGGCCCACCAACCCGACGGGGGTGGCTGGGTGCCGCAGCCCCACCCCACACCACACCAGCGACCCGCCGACTTGCCGGGGGTGGCTTGGGGTGTCGCAACCCCACCCCGCACCACCCCAGTGGCCCACCCGCTCGTCTGAGGTGGCTGTTGGGCGATTATGGGAATCGCTCAATAACCACCCCGAGGGGGCGGGTGGGTTGCCAGGGTTGCATGTGGTGGGGGTGCCACAGCCCACCCCGTGCCACCCTGGTGGCCCGCCCTAATTCTAATGAGTATAAAGTTAGCAATGACAAAGGATAGGATGTAGCATCTTCAGTAAGTAAACAATCACATTTTTGATGTAGTCCTAATTCTATGGACTATGAGAGCAACACTAACAATTCACATGAGGAAGAATATCCATTAAAAATTGAGTCAATGTTTCCATTTAGTCTGAATTCTAAGGACTATGACAGTAGCACTGAAAAAGGGGAAGATGAAGAATATGCTCCAAGTCAGTATTTGAAAAGCACAACTGATGATTGTGTGGATAACATTCCTCTTAATGATGATGAAAATCCTTATACAAATGATGATCCAATGATGGAGATGTTGCCAAGAAATATTGTATTAAGGAGTAGGAGCATACCTTTTCGTATCAATGCAAGATGTTCTAGTTATACAAGGGGTAGAGCAAAATATCTGACAAGAAGAAGTTCTATCAACGCTCTCATTTCAAGTGAATGCTGCCAAAAAGATTGCTTGAAACATATGGATTTCAAATTTGCATTAGAGAGAAGGAAGAGATATTTGTCAATGGATAAAAGCATGCAAAATTCATATTTAGTTGGGTGCATGCAATCTACATCGTTAGGTTATGATTATCATATTAGGACTTTATTTATTTGTATAAAATATTTCAAAATGTTTCATTCGATTGGGAATTTTCGTCTCTCAAGAATTCAAGAAAATTTGGAAAAGGATCCCACATTTTATTCAAAAGTACGTCATAAAACACAGTTTGGGCCATTATTAAATACTGCAATGTCATAGATGAAAGATTTCTTTTCAAATCATGGAGAGTGTATGCCAAATAGAGAGACAATACATATTCCAGATAATTTTTCAAGGCAAGAAATATACAACTTATACAAAGAATATGCAGAAGTTGTTGAGGGACATGATCGGTTTATTAAATATCAATATTTTGTGAAGGTATGGAAGAAAGAATTCAACAATATTCGTATTCCTAAGAAGACAAGGATGGGGATTTGCAGTACATGTGCTTGTCTTGTATAAAAAAGGGACAAATATGAAGGGTCAGAAAGAGGTAAGAAGTCATAACTTTAACTTTTAAAATTCTATAGTCATCAACTATGAAAACATATTTCTTAATGGTTTTCTTTTATGTTGTGTAGATTCAATTGTCAAAGAACTTCAGGAGCATCGCAAACAACAAACAAATGAAAGGAAAAAGTTTTACAAGCATTGAAACAAGTGTTATGATAATCTGAATAAATATTTGGGTTTGATAATTGATGGTATTGACTAGAAGAAAACACTTTTACCATATTTTTGTTTGCACACCCAAAAATTTGTAGGAGGAAAATTTTATTTAGTATCACTTGGTTGGTTATATGGTCTTCAATGGGAAAATGTTGCCAAGGGTGTACTTCACAACTCCAAATATTCATAATGAAGAAAACATGACCATAACCATAATTCATGATGTGCTTTCTCATTGGTTTGGTAATCTTCCTTAAGTTTTGTATCTACAATTGGACAACACGTGCTTTGAAAACAAAAATCAAGTTGTTTTTTGGATATCTAAACATGCTTGTTGAATTGATAACTTTTGAAAAGGTAAAGGTTGGTTTCCTTCTTGTTGGGCAGACTCATGACCATATTGATAAGATGTTAAGTCATTTTTCAGTCACATTGAGGAGGAAGGAATTTGGGAGCTTGCCATCATTAATTGAATGTATTAAGAAATCATATATGCTAGAGCCTGCTTTTGATGTGTTGGAAGAAACTGTTGACATGCAAAGGTTTATTCTCGGATCATATGGTGAGGGGAAATGCATTGAACAAATTAGTGACATTAGCTTCCAACATCAATTTCGTATCCAAAAAATTGATGGGAAAACACTAATATGGAGTAAGAAGTATTCAACTACTACCAAATGGACACTCTCATTAGGTTTGCAATTTTTTAAGTTCATTCCAGATCATCCAATAATTGCATCAAAAATATTGTTATTACAATGAGTTGGTGAAGTTCATAATGCACACAGACAAAATAGAGATATAAATTATTCTGATTGCCTAGAAGAAATTAAAAAATATATTAGATATACATATGAGTATTTTGACATTGCTGATTCAGTTTGGTGGGAGTCATTTTTCAATAATCAAAGTGATATCATTTCAACAACAACAAATGAAGATATACCTTTGAAAAATCCATTTATTTGGACACAAAATGTGTCGAATGAACATGAGGAAATAAACATTGTTGAACAACAACAATCTCAAGGTATTATTAATTCTTCACAAGCAGAGGAAAGAGAGATGTATATAGGTTCCAGAAGATCTCATGCACAACGTGATGCCATGGAAGACCTTTATAGGAGTTCAGTAAAGGATATTAAGGAGGATTGCATGATCTTAGTGAGAGGAGATGAAGATCCCAATGACTATCCATTCTGGGTTGCTAAAGTTATAAAAGTATTTACAAAAGATGAGGATGTTACAAGTGTTGAATTACATTGGTATGCCACAAATATGCACCCATTTAATGGTGTGTATAAGCTAGAGATGGTTGTTGACAAAAAAATGGTGGAAAGAGAAAAAGAAAGGGTACAAATATAAATCGCCACCACACAGACATATTAAATTGGAGGATGTTGACATACTTGTTTATGACATCAATTTAACAAAGAGAGGAACTCTTCACTTCAAGACGTTAGAGATTCTGAAAAGGTTGTTACGAGAAGGAACATTGTTGAGATGGGATTCTGTTGAAACCAGTCATAGATCTAGAAGAATTTTGAAACCTGAAATGGTGGGCATGCATGTGGACTCAGATGGGGCACTAGTTGATGAAAGAGAAGAATATGGAACATCTTCGTGAGAATCTAGTCACTCATCTAAAGATGTGAATTCTGATGGTGTGCAAGAAAATATAAGTGATTTTGAATAATTGTTTAAGAGAGTTTATATAACTAATGTATGCATCGTATCTTGAAATAAATTTTTTTATTTCCATATGGTGTTAAATGAGAAGTTATGAGGCATTTTAATGTTGTTGGATTATATGTCTTAATTATGATAATTTTTATTGTTTAAAATATCTACAATGCAACCTTAACTTAAAGATATAATGTATGTTTCATTCAATATACAAATAATGACTTTTGAATTCATTTAGTGGTGTAATTTGTTCATAATCTCATGGTTTTTTAATTTTATGGTTACAAAAATTTCAATTTCTTTTGTATTTGGCATGTTATGGTTGAGAACATGTTGAATTTATACTTAGGAAAGAAAAATTTTATTCTACCAAAAACATTAGTGTGTTTTTTTCCTCATAAACAACTTTGTTTGGCACATAAAAATTTGGTTTTACTAGAATTTTTTTAAATTTTTGAAGATTGACCATAAAAAAAATAATTGTTCCAGTATAATCACTTCTTTGTTTTCCAGCTGTATTTTGCACAAAAATTTCGTTTTCACTGCCATTTTTAAAACATATTCAAAATTGACCCTAAACAAAAAACCCATTGTTCTAGTATACACACTTTTCATTTTTAGCACTGTTTTTGATGTTTTTTCGGGGTTTTTTGGCTAGAGTTCCTATTTTGAGTTTATAGTTCCCATTTCAAAGTTTACATTGTTAATAAGAATGGAGTGGCACAAATTCATGTGTTTCTCATTTTAAAGTTTTTTATTGTATTTATTACGCATATGTTCTAGAATAGATAAGGAGAAAACTTGATGATAGAAGCGAAAAATGCATTTTTCGTTCACTATAGTGGAGAATTCAAAGCCTAAATGTTATGTAATCTAGTTACTAACAAAATTATGGTAAGAAAAGATGTAAAATTCTTGGAAGACAAATCTTGGAGTAATGAAGAGAATGAAGCGCTGAATAGATAATATCTATTTTTTCCAGCAAATGAATAGGTGGAAAGTTCAAAACAACAAGTCCCTCGAGCAATATTTCCAAGGTTATAGGTGTAAAGACATGCTAAAAGTTATCCTTTTGGTGATTGGGAATATTCAATGAGAAATTAGAGAATAAGAAGCTTAAGGTACATACATGAACAGTGTGATTACATGGATCAATATGAAAAAAAATTCAAAGTAGCTCAGAAACACTCTGATACCATGTTGAATTTCCACGACCTTGGGTCTAGGTTAGAGCCATAAAATCACTAATGCTACCAAACCAAGAATTGCAACCATAAACTAATTTTCATGGTGCAAATATAAAGATGTAAATCACACATGCACAATATACAATTTTTTAAACAAAAATATACAATATGTATAATCCCAATCTTTGTTATATTAAACCAAATTTGAATAGTACAGCAGTTTATGGTATGCAAGATACAATGAAAAACTTCGATGCAGTTTCTATGTCATATCTCATGCTGCCAATCTTTCACTTTCATACTTCTCACTAGTAGTTTCTTAGTACATCAAGGCATATACACATCGAGACTCCAAGAGGTCTCCCTCCTATCACTACTGCAAGTCATGTTTCCTACAATGAAAATGGGCTCGTTAAATTTCTCTTTGGGTAGCCCTAATTCCCAAGCTCCAATATGCCAGTCTAGTAGTCAATTTAGTCCCTCAAATTTATGCACATAAGGCTCTATTACTTCACCCAATATCACACCAACAACATCCTTCTTCTCTTCTCCTCTAGGGCTACTTTGGGTTTCCAACACACTGCTCTCCAACTAGCTCTATGACACTCAATCAACTAACTATTGATTCTTATCCTAAGATGACCACTTCACCACCAAAGAATGTCATCCACATGGCACCAATAGGCCTCTTAACAAATTGATCCAAACATGGTCAAGCCTTGACCCAATACATCTCTCCAAAACACTGTTGTTCGCCACGCTTGACTGCTACACTTTGCAGTTCTAGTTAGGGAACAATATGCAGCCCTTAACATCAATGCTGCCAGAAATATACACACTTGCAGGGCTGCATTCCACCTAGAAAGGACCCTCCAAGTTCCACATTGTCCTTTTCATACCTTGTCCACCTCAAGGATGTGTTGGAATAGACTCAAGTTGCTAGCTATGGCCTACGACCTAACTTAGAAACTTCTTGTAACTTTGGTGTCCTCAATAGACCAAAACAACACCCTTAAACAACAAAGTTATCCTCCTACTCTCCCTAGCTTAGCTACCTGTACTTCCAACACCAATTTGCACTCAAGATCAACCCAAACAAACCTGTCGTATCCCACAAACAATTCATTGTCACTTATAGCAATTCCCACGCTCTCTAGGGAAGAATTTCCCATGTTGATATAAGTCTCCTTTTCTGTCTTGCAAACAGAGCCCAAGAAAAACCCTAATCATCTCCAAACAACCCTAGAAAAATACACACTATCATTAGTAACAAACTCAAACTCCCATGACGTTCCTAAGGCTTCTCCATGTTATGCTTTTGGCTCATTTTCTCCATCGTAATTTCAGAGCTCACTTGGAGATGTATTACCACACAATGGATGCTTAAAGAATGATAATTCACACATAATTTATATGCCTTTAAGGGCTCAACATCTCATTTGTAGTGACACACCTATTGCCTCTCTTTTACACCAAGCTTAGATGACTTGGTAACCAATAATTACCTAGTCAACTTCAAAAATTAATTTCTCTCTAACAACAACTCAGATTCAGAAAAATCTTGATGTGTTGGAATCTTATCGTAGAGAAATATCATCCTCATCCATCACACATCATACCTCCATCACAATTTTTTCCAAATCAAGATAGGTGCAAAACCCCACACTTCTGTTCCAAGCCCAAAAGCTTCCCTTGTGGCTCTTTGATCTCCAAACCCTAAACCCAAGATACACAAATAAGCAAAGACATTCTAAAAGTTCTTCTTCTAGTGATTGAGAATATTCAATTAAAAATTAAAGAATAATATGCTTAAGGTAAATATATGAATGTTGTGATGACATGGATCAACAAGAATTTTTTTCCTTATTATCCTATAAATGTACCTATTTGAAAGAAGCAGCGAAAGAAGAGTATTGAGTATGGGGAATGAATGAATACATTGATGATATTGAAATAAATAAAACATGGGATCATGTTGATATCCCAATAGTTAAAAGGACATTGTTGTTCAGTGGGTGTTCAAGACAAAATTAGATAAAAGAGATGATGTATTGAAATATGAGGAAAGATTGGTTTCCAAAGGATTTACTAAGGAACCAAGTGTTGACTATTGTGAAACCTTTTCTCTAGTAGTAAGGTTGGATAATATTTGAGAAGTTTTATTCATTGCAACAAAAAATAAATGGCCAATTTATCAAATGGGCATGGAATCATCTTTCTTGACTAAAAAAACTAGAAGAGGAGGTGTATGTTGATGAACCACCGGGATTTGAAGTAAAAGGACTGGAGTAAAAACTGTACAAGTTGAAGAGAGACATGCATGGATTGAACCAAGCTCCAAGAGCTTAGTATAGTTGACTCAATATGTTGTATTTATATTAATCTTTGCAATTTATAAAGTGTAAATGATTTGTAAATGTTTATATGTTAGCTCAATTAAATAATAATAATGGGTTCAAAGTAATATACAGTTAAATGTGGGGGAGATCTTATAGTTTCATAAAAAGTTAAATGTATTAAAAGTAATGATGTATTATGTAAACATATTTAAATTTAATTAATAAGCACATAAAAACTTTAACACTTACAACAAGCTTACGATATAATAATATTTTTGATCATGGATATTCACACCCACTTTATCATAGATTTTACAATACCATTAGTCAATATCATGGCTCATGAATACCATATGCCTAAAACCCATCTCTCATTTCACAATCAAAATATGTTATAAATATTGTATTTGAATTTAATTTTATATAATTTTTTAATCAAATTTAAAAGAAACAAATTTATAATTACTTATGACATATATCTAAACACTCTATCACCTTAAAATATATAAGATATAAATAGTAGCTATAAATTAAGATCTATTTTACCATATAAATTAAAATAATAATTTTGTAACCATATTTAAATTTTATCTATAAACACATAAAAATGTAATATTTATAAGATAAGCAAGGCATTTAGCCATGAATATTCTACCCTACTTTATCATGGATATTATTAACTTGTAAATAGGATTCATTACAATATCATGGGCCAACATCATTTCTCATATCTATATATATATATATATATATATATATATATATATATATATAATATATATATATATATATATATATATATATATATATATATATTACAATGCCAAGTATGAAAGAGATATCCTTATGTTATTTTATCTAAACATTTTGACTCAATAATATAAGATAAAATGAAAAATAAAAATAAAAATAAAAAATGAAATTATTAATTAAATTATTTTGACTCAAAGAAAATATGAAAATTAAATTATTAATTATTAATAATTGAAATAGAGGAGCTCCATCTTAACTCTATAGGGATAAAATCTCTTGAGGTGCAAATGTTTTTATTGCACCTCAACATATTTTATCTCTCTAGGAAACTACATCCAAGAGGGCTAGTGAATGAATAGAGCGAGTTATGTATGTGACTATCACGATTGATTTATTGGGGCTTGTCCGAGTACAACTTTCATGATTTCAACTTTCTTTCCTTCACACGTATAACTTTCACTACTCCAACTTCTTTCACTAGCTTCCCACCTTAATTACCCAACCTTATTCAACTCACTAAAATATTATTTCTATCGATTTACATGTTAGATTGATGGATAGGAACAAGAGAGAGTGGTTCCTCCCTAATTCCCCATGAATTTGAGTGTGACTATAGGGAAATTATGTACGTTACTGGGACATGGCTATGTGTGTGACTAGAAGGATTTGTTTCTTTCACTAAAAAGAAAGGATTGAGTGAGTTATTAAGGTGTTAGTGAAAATGAAATTCTTTGTATGTCACCCTTTATAGTGACATTAATTATACTAATTATCTACTTCTCCACTTCTTTGAAAACCGTGGAACGATAGCTTGGCTAACAACTTGAGCTCAAGTTTTTCTTGTTATTAGTGTGGCTGACCATGAGATATAACATGTGGTGTAGCTCCATTGTCTCTGAGGTGCATCATTTGGGTACTAGCTCCATCACATAGGGATAATTCCCATGATCAAGATCTGAATTGTGTAGTATTTTTGGGACAATGCTTAAAGTGATTTTTACTCTTTTTCCTATGCTACATTAAGCAAAGGAAGTTGCACCTAAGTTGTTCAACATTGCAGAGATGAGTTGGAATTTGAATAAAAAAATTCCCTACCTGGTCACACAACCCCTCCTACTCACCTTTATAGTCCTTGCCTCCCATCATGGAGACTAAGCAGAAAGTGTACCTATAGTGTCTATGGGTAAGATATTCGTTCTCAGCCAAGGTGGATCACTTAAATTCCCTCCATGCCATAGATAGAGATGCAAGTGGAATTATGCCAATAAAGTAAATTATCTCATATTCAATCCGAAAAAGAAACAACTCACCACATGTATAATGTTAAAAAAGGGTTTAGTATAAAAAATAATTATCCAAAGTTTTTGAGTTATTGTTTACAATTAAGTTACATGAAATGGTAAACAAAATAACTATATAAGGTTTATGAGTTATCTTTGGGAATTACTCCACATCCATTTTAGAGCATTTTTGATCATTATTATCTAAAAATAAACAATCTTGAAGTCCATTTTTTAAATTTCGCATGCATTGTAAAGTATCTATATTTAGAAAAACACAAACATTTAAAATATTTATAGTTAGAAAAAAACCGCTAATTTTTTTTTAAGTGAGTATTAAAATTGTTTTGAATAGTCTAACAAGTTTGAAACTATAGCTCAAGTAGTCAAGTTCCCCAAAAAAGTTGAAACTATTCCATAATAACTTTTATATGTGCCCCAAATAAGAAAAATAAATGTTTAATGTTGCCAAATGAATGCTTTGCAACCCCATTTTATTTGTTATGCTCTTATACATTTCTTTACCATGATGATGGTAATTTGGCTTTAAACATGAATGCAACGAATTACAGATATAGCCATTAATACTGAGATGCAACAGAAATAACACTTCATTTCATTAATATCAAATACTCAAATATGCTTACAAACAAAATGGAAATTGGACTAGCTCGAGAGATGGTAGCTTATCTCTGAGAAGCGATGTGGTAGCTACATGCCTCTGAACTAAGTTATAATGAGGCTCAAGGGCCTATTTATTATTGAACAATAAGATAAAACCCTAAAAAACAAAAACTCTAATTTGAGGAGATGTAAAACCAAGAGTTTATGGGCCCCATTGGGGTTTGTGAGGCAACCAACTTCCCGGGGTCATAACATTGTCATATTATGTTCATTTGACACATATGATACCTCCTTGGAAAGATCTCTCTCAGAAATATAGTTTCTATTATTGTTTATGTGGAAATCACCACCGCCATTTTGCCAAACAAATGTCGTTTAGGGCCTCAAAATGCCTCCGGAAATTCAAGACCCGAAAAACTACCAAAAATAGTAAATTGTACTACAATTAAAGAAAATTAAAAGACTACAAGAAACAATGGTGAGGGTCCAAGTGGAATAGGTGGGTGGCTACCAATATCCTCTTGGATCAGTCCTCCTCCCCTAGGAAGCAATGGTCCCCATTGCATTGAGTTCCTCCATGAGATGAGGAAACTTCTACTAAACTTGGTCCTTGGTGAGCTGTTTTCCTTGGTGTAGGAGTTGGCGGGCTTGGACGACTCGATATAGCTAGATCTTATATTGGCAGGTGTTCTTGATTTGCATGTCCATGATCCTATGAGTTGCAACTTGTTCAATGCATTTTATATTTAACTTTGTTGGCATGTATTGTTTTGCAATGTCAGATGTGTCTAATAATAGTGGAAAGTATGGCCAAAGGTGATCCACATTGAACACTAGGTGTAGGCCAAGAAATGGGGGAATGCTGAGCTCAAAAGTGTTATCTCCTGCATCCTTGGTGATGGTGTATGGCCCATATTCAAGCAGGTGAATCTTGTTGTGGGACCCAACAAGGCACTCCTTCTGTAAATGTAGCCAAACTTTGTAGCCCACATGGAGGCTGGAACTTGTGTGGCATCCAATGCTGATCATGCAGTGTCTTGTACTTAGCATTGGCTTTGTTCAATATGTCATGGAGATGTTGGCAGATGTATTGAATGTTCTCAATGAAGTTATTTTCCTTGTGAGATTCGAATTAGACATGAGACAAATCTGCCCGAGTTGCTGCAAATGGTATGGCCACATTAATGGTACATAGTGGCTGGAATCCCAAGCCCATTTGAAAATGGTTGTGGCCAATAGAGTTGTGGAGAGCCCGGTTATAGTTGTGCTAGACATAGGGGAGGCTCTCATCCCATGTGCATCGATGATTTGAGTTGCACATGTGAAAAATGTGTACGATCATCTTGTTGACGACCTCGGTCTTGCCATCAATTTGGGGATGGAAAGTTATGGACTTAGTGAGCTTGGTTTCCAGCATCGACTAGAGACTGGACCAAAATGTATTGAGGAACATGTTTCCCTGATTAGAGATGATAGACTGTGGGATCCCAAACTATACGCACACTCGTTTAAAGAAGAGTTTAGTAATGGCTTCTCATGTGATATTATTCTTGTAGGCCATCATAATGGCCATCTTTGAGAATTTGTCGATGACCACAAAAGCATATTCATTGCCATGCCTAGTAGAATGAAGGCCTAACATGTAATCCATGGAGATGGATTCCCAAGGTCGACTAAGGGTAGGAAACAAGGTATAGAGGCCTTGCTTCTTAATGTTTAGTTTGGTAATGGCGTAGGCAGTGCAGGATCTAATGTACTTCCTAAAATTATACTGAATATTTGTCAAATAAAAATACTTCTATAGTAATGCCACTGTTTTCTCAAAATTGGAATTCCCAGTGGCCCGATTGTAGTGTGCTCCCCAGATCATCTTGGCACACTTTCTTGAAGGAACACAAAGGTGTCCCAAGTGGCATAATAGAGAATCTTGGAGGTGAAAATATGGAACTTCCTCACCCTCTAATATCATATGGTATGTGTGGCCAAATTCTGTGTCACTTTTGTAGAGAAGTGGCCAATCAAAAGTCTCGTTCCCACAAGAGTTGAGTACAATGGTGGACGCCATGATCAGTGGTTAGCTGAGGTAATCTGCAATATTATTGGTGCTTCCCTTCTTGTACTTGATATTAAAATGGAACTATTGAAGGTATGTGGACCACTTCTCATGGTGATCATTTTGCAACATCCCTTGCATCTGTATGAACTGTACAGGTTGGTGGTCTGTGTGGATGACCATTTCCTTCCCAAAAATGTAATGCTTCCATCGTCGGTGGGCCTATATAGTGGAATATATCTCTTTATCATAAGTGGGATACTTCTGGACTTTGTCTGAAAGTGCCTCACTATGATATGCCACTCGATGCCCCTTTTGATTAAGGACTGCCCCAATAGTATAGTGAAAGGCATCTATCTTGATCTCAAATGGTTGTTGGAAGTCTATTAATGTGAGTACTAGTGCAGAATAGAGGCGATGTTTCAACTCTACGAATGCCTTCTATTGATATTCATACCAAAATAATTTTTCTTTCACTCCTCCCTTGGTGACTTGACTCAAGATCCAAGTGATATGAGAGAAGCCCAACATGAACATGCACTAGAAATTCGAAAGACCAAGAAAGTAGCGAAGCTCTATTAGAGTGGTTAGGGATGGCCAATCCCGAATGACTTGGATCTTGGTCGGATCCAAATGCACCCCCCATTCGTCAATAATGTATCTGAGATACTAAACCTCGGTCATGCCAAAAGTAAATTTCTCTAAATTGGCACATAGCTTGTGTTGCTATAGTGTTTGGAAAACCTGTCGGATGTGGTGGAGGTGCTCTTCCCAACTTTGGCTGAAGATCAGGATGTCATTCCAAGTATACCACTAATAATGAGTTGGTGGATAGCCACAAGATGTCATCCATGATCATCATGAAGATTGTAGGAGCATTCGTCAACCTAAAGGGCATAACCAACCATTCAAAAAGGCCCTCTTCGGTTTTGAAGGCAGCCTTCAACACATCGGAGGGTTCGATTGGTACCTCGTGATATCCACACTTCAAGTCGATCTTGCTGAAATATTTTTCTCCCTTAAGTTGGTCAAGAAGGTCATAAATATGTGGGATCTAATACCTATTCTCGACAATGATCTTGTTTAGCAGCCGATAGTTAATACGGAATCTCCAAGTCCCATCCTTCTTCTATACCAACACGATCGGGATCCCAAAGGGCAATGAACTCAGCAATATATGACCTTTCTGCAATAGCTCATGAATATGCCTCATGATTTCATCATTCTCCAGAATGGAGCACTGATAGATTGGTCCATTGGGCAAAGATTCACCTGGGGTCAAATTGATGGAGTGCTTAATGTGACAGTGGAGAGGTAACCCTGTGGGGGAGGTGAAGATGTCTTGGTACTCCTGCATGACCTTGTCCATTTGTTGTTGTCATGCGGAGGGGCCCTGTTTCGAGGTCATGGCTATCATCTTGTTCTTTCCCTGAGGGTGTATCATGAGGAAAATAAATTTCCTCATTTTGGAAGTTAGCTTACCGCACTCTTCTAGAGTAACGAAAGAGATGGTAGTAGGTGGTGCTACCTTCGGTATCCTATACAACTTATTTCCCAAGGTAACAATAACAACGCGAGGCCTTGACTCATACATGGCATGTCACTTCCACAAGTATCATTGGCGTAATAATACATCACAAATGTCAAGGGGAGCAATGTCACATAATACCTCATCTGCAAAGGGCTTGATGTTGTATGAAAGGTGACACTGTTGGCTCACGCGAGGATCCCGTCCTTGGTGAAGCCACTCAATGGTGTATAGTTTGGGTGTGTTGTGGTTGGTAAGCCCAACCACTTCATGACCTTTGTTGAAATGAGGTTCTTTTGGCTGCCAATGTTGACAATGAACTATATCAAGGAACCTTTTACCAACATCTCGGAGTGGAAGAGATGATCCTCCTCCTATGGATCTTCGGGTTCGTCCTTCTGGATATTCATGGTGTCAATGGTGGCTTTAGGCTCCGCATCAATAATTTACTTCACTTGGTCATTCCCCTTGTCACGTTCTCATTCAGAGTTGGAACATGCATTTGATTTTGAGGCCTTTAGCTCAACCACCAGTGACTTCTTGGCCCGACACGCACTTGTGTTGTGACTGAGTCTCTTATGGAATTCATACTACCTTCCATGTCCTTCTTCACCCTCGCGGTGTTGTCCTTTTCTTGTGGCTTTCGTGGGTTGTCATGGGCCATCTTGCCTTGAATTTTTCATTTGTTATGTGGTTTGGGGGCACCTTCCCTTGCGTCAGATTCATAGATCCAAAGTCCCGCTTCTTCTGTTTAAACTTCTGCTCGATCTTGAGAGTGTATCAGTATGCCGTGCCAAGCGAGGATATTTCAAGGATCTCCATCTCATCTTGGATGTATGTGTGTAGATAACTGTGGTACTTGAGTACCAAATGTTTCTCACAATCCTTGATACCCGACTTTGAGTAAAGAGTGTGAAAAACATTGGTAAACTCTGACACATATTGATTCCTTCCCTGTCATAGTTTGGTCCACTTTATTTATTTATCCTCATAGCTCCCAATAGGGTAGTACTGCTCCTTGATGGTGTCCCAGAATGAATTCCATGTGGCACCGACTAAAAATATTGAGGTCGTACTTTCATCCTTCTGATCATAGTAGGTTTTCCACTAGTCCTTGTAGTGGGGGGTGGTTTTGAGAAGAGAAAATGTAATATTTTCCGAGTTGGAAAAATCATGAATAGAAAAATATCCTTCTAGCAGATTTAACCATTTATTTGTGACATCTACATCTATTTGGCCCTCAAATATGGGAATGTCAAATTTTACATGTACCTTAAAATGGGTGGTGCCTCGAGAGTGGCTGCTCGATGTCGATGCACCATCGGTGGGCAATCGTTGAATGATCTAGGAAATGTTGTCCATAATCGCACTCATTTGTTTCTCGAGGGCCTCCTCGAGCAATATTTTGATAATATCTCATGCTCCCTCATATTTATTTTCTTCCCACATGGGTGAGTGTTGGGTTTTGTGAGGCTCATCTTGCAAAGGTTCAACGAGATCAAGCCCTAACTCCTTATATCATTAACTCGTTGGGAAAATGCAAAGAAAAATAGAGAAAGAGCATACTTCTCCAATACCATTGATCCAAATTTAAACAGGAATACAACAAATTACAGATATAACCATAAATACACGGATGTAGTAGAAATAACACTTCATTTCATGAATATCAAAGATTGAAATATGCTTACAAAGAGAATGAAAATAAGACTCGCTCAGGTGATGGTAGCTTATCTCTTATGTGGTGGCTAAATGCCTCTCAAGTTAGTTACAATGAGGCTCAAGGGCCTTTTTATTATTGCTCAATAAGAGAAAACCCTAAACAACCAAAACCCTAACCCAAGGAGAGGTAACACTAAGAGCTTATGGACCCCCTTCGGGTTAGTTGGGCAACCAACTTCACCTGGCCATAACTTGGTCATATTATCTCTCTTTGATGTGTATGATACCTCATTGGAAAGATCTCTTCGAGGACTACAACTATTCATGCGTTTTTCTTAGAAAATGCTATAGCCATTTTTCCAAAAAATGTTGTTTAGGGCCTCAAAACCGATCCCAAAGTTCACGACGAGAAAACCTACCAAAAATAGTAACTTGTGCTACAATTAAGGAAAGTGAAAATACTCAAAGAAACAATGGTGGGGGTACAAGTGGAATAGGAGGGTGGTCATCAATACCCACCAAGATGAGATGGTGAAGTCTATGGTTTTTTAAGTATGTCATGCTTTCATGGCTTTGCTAAGAAAATTTGGTGGTAGACACACAATTTTCTTCTTCTACGGGTTAGGTTATCCTTTGCAATTTTTCCATAACGTGTACTGTTAAATTTTTTAGGAGTCCATTGAAGTTACACATGTGTTCCAATTTCCATTCATGAAACTACAATGGTTGATGCACTTGTTTTGAATTTAATTTCTCACTTAATCATTTTCATATGGGTATAGTGATAAGAAATCCCCTTTGGAACTAAGTTCTCTTATGTTCTATTAGCTCATGCAAGATTTTTGCCATAACTTGTGAGAGGTAACAAATTTGTCTCAAACAAACCCTTGGTTGATTTTTCCTCTTTTCATTTAATTTGCAAGCTCTTTTTATTTAATCAATAATATTCTATAATGCAACTTCCTATACCCTCTATAAAAGGGTAATTTTCTCCTTTAGATTTCTTCCACTCATTATATCTAATTTACGTGTTTTGTATTGCACCTTTTTATTTTAATTTTTTTTTCTTTTTTTGTAGGATTCTAATAATACTCCTTAGCCTTTACATGTTTGTCCGTGGGTCATTAAGAAATCCTGGTTTTTATATGACATTTATGCTCAACTTTCCTTTCATTTTTCCCTACCATCGCATAACTAATTCCAACTATTTCCTTGGAAATTAGGAGTTAAGTTCCACATGCTAACCCTTAACACATTACCAATAATGTTAACACCTCAAAAATAATTTATTTTTCATTAGTTAATGTAAATGTTTTCATCAACTAGTCATTTTTTTCTCACAACAAATTTCTCCCTCCTTGTGTTGATGCATTATATGTTGTTTCATTAATTAGTTCTTGAAACCTATTCTCTATAAGATTCCACTTATCTTAAGAACAAAATAATAATTCATTATAATTGTCCAAAAATTATATTTTTTTTATTAAATTCAAAATTTTGTGGATTTGCCAAACTTTATTTTGTTTATTAAAAATTAAGTAAAAAGCAAAAGACATAAACAGAGAGTAAAATAGAATAATGCCCAAGAATAGATAAAAATGCACAATAACATAAATATTAGATTTTATTTCATGGTAGCCAACAAGAAAACAAAAGTTGTTGCTCCTTTACCCATACTAAAACCAAAAGTTGTTGCCCCTTTCCACGGACTGAAAACCAAAATCACAACGGATTAATCAATTAAATAGTAATCAGTAATTATTGTTTAATATTAATAATATATTTTATATTATAATGATAATAACAAGAATTTATTAAATGATATATTTTTAATGAATATATGCCCTGCGTAAATATTTATTAAATTAACTTATTATTATTTTAAAATTTATCATCGTTGCTGAAAAGAAATAATAATATGTAGAACTGAAAAAGACAACATCATCGAACAAAAGCATCACTGAATTTAGAGAAAAATTGGAATGTTGTAGTCCTTACAAACCATCTTTTCAGACCTCTACGGTTGCAGCAGATTGAATTTGGCCCATGAGGCTGTGAGGTACATAGAAGTCAGTGGACTTATGAGTTGTCAGGTTGAGCAGATAACAAGCCTGTTGCCGATGAGCCACGGAAGGGTTGCATACAAAAATATGTCCGCGCCACTCTGCAGTAGGCACGGGAGCGCCGTAATATAATCTCGCCATATTGTACACCCTTCTCCACATGCGGCTCTTTGGATCATACATTTCTGCAACATTGCAACATTGTTTCCCATTTCGCCAAATACAACAAATTTTTCTTCCTCGACATCTCCATCACAGAGCCCTTGTACATGGCTCATTGCAGGTAGCTCTTCCCACTTGTCTTCTTCCACGTTGTACGCCGCTGCTGTGGCCAAATTATTTCGGCCGTCGGTTCCTCCCGCAACGTAGATAACTTTCTTGGAAGAACATAAAGAGCACGCGAAGCCACACCTTCCCCTCTCCATGGCGGCTCCTCGTCGCCATTTGCCAGACGCGAAGTTAAAAACATAAAGCGTCTTAAGCGCTTCTTCGTTTTCTTGATGCAGTCCGCCCATGAGAAATAGGTTGCCATTGAAGCAAACCGTCTTGCATCCAAAGGGAATTCCAATGGGGAAATCAGGAATTGGACGCATAATTTTCCACGTATAACTGAGAGGGTCCAAAACGATTATACGGGCGGCACTTTGAGTATTATACGGCCGCTCAGAATTAGAGTCTGGAAGAGTAAAATTCTGAACCATACATATCAACTCCTGACTTATTCCAGCGGTTTTCCGGTCCTTGAGAAACTCGGGGCTATCCACCATCTCCCTCCATTTTCTGCAAACGAGTTTGAGGTTGCAGAATGATGTGTAGGGCACTCTAATCAAGCAGCGCCGAAGTATGTCATCTGGGAGATTAAGGATAATCTGCCCCTGTCGCAGCTGTGCCAGCCTCTGTGACCTACGCACCACCATTTTGGTTTTCTCCTGAAATGCAACGAATGAAACAAAACAAAACGTCTAAAAATATTGTATGGTGAAACAATATATTTTCACAATCTACGTACAAAACAATAAATTGTTTTTAAGACATCACTGTATTATTACAATCTGCTAAGAAAACAACAAAATAA
The DNA here is from genome assembly GCA_000404065.3 of Pinus taeda. Taxonomy (NCBI): domain Eukaryota; kingdom Viridiplantae; phylum Streptophyta; class Pinopsida; order Pinales; family Pinaceae; genus Pinus; species Pinus taeda. Next base: position 34,559 of record APFE031426959.1, read on the forward strand.
TTTGCTTTACCATACCGTTGTAAACATGAGAGAGCTACCCTGGAAAAATTATGAATTTTGGGCAGAATATGGAGTTAGTAGATACTTCTACGGAGTTAGTAGATCCAGAGTAAAGATGGATCTATGCTGGTTTATTCCCCATTTAAATAGGTTACATTCCATGTTAATACCACGGTTCAATACCATGTGCCATTTTGGTGAATACCATAGGTCAATACTATGTGCCATTTTTATTTTTGAGCAGAATAAAAAATATTATATAAACGTGGAAGATTTCAAAGTAATTAATAAATTTATCTTCAATTTAATGAAAAAAATAAACGTTATAAAAAATTGTTAACACTTTAACGGGCTTGACAGAATTACAAGCTCCTTCCCAAGAAAAAAATATAAACGTTGAAAGTTTCAAAGTAATTAATAAATTTATCTTTCAATTTAATGAAAAAAATGAACGTTATAAAAAATGGTTAACACTCTAACCGGCTTGACAGAATTACAAGCTCCTTCCCAAGAAAAAATGGAACATTGTAAAATATGTTAACTTTTTCCACAGGGATGCTTTGACTTATCTCACATATTGCTGGAAAAAATGAAAAAGATAACCTTGTAATAAAAGAGAATGTTGAAACAGTTTTGGCGTTCACATTTTTTTTTAGGGGTAAATGGTTATGGAAACAATTAGATTCCAAACAGTCATTAAAAAAAGTTTGATTAAGATTGTTAGACCTATGAAATGTTGAAGTAATTTTTTATTATTATTTGATTTAATTTTTTTTAGATATTTTAAATTTAAAAAAATAATTTAAAATAACACTTAATAAAATTAAATTTGAAAAATTAAATCAAAAATATATTTAAAAAGATGCTAGCAAGTTCATCTTAATAATAAAATTAAAATTAAAATAAAAGAGAATGTTGAAACAGTTTTCTTGTTCACATTTTTTAAGGGGCAAATGGTTATCAAAATAATTACTTTCCAAACAGTCATTAGAGAAAGTTTCATTAAAATTGTTATACCTATGAAATGTTGAAGTAATTTTTTATTATTATTTGATTTGAAATTTTTTAGATATTTTAATTAACTTACTTTAAATTCAAAAAAATAATTAAAAATAACAGTTAATAAAATTAAATTTGAAAAAGTAAATCAAAACTATATTTAAAAAGATGCCAGCAAGTTCACCTTAATAATAAAATTAAAATTAAAATAAAAGAGAATGTTGAAACAGTTTTAGTGTTCACATTTTTTAACTGGCAAATGGTTATCAAAATAATTACGTCCAAAGAGTCATTAAAGAAAGTTTCATTAAGATTGTTAGACCTATGAAATGTTGAAGTAATTTTTTATTATTATTTGCTTTGAAAATTTTTAGATATTTTAATTAACCTATTTTAAATTTAAAAAAAAATTAAAAATAACCGTTAATAAAATTAAATTTGAAAAAGTAAATCAAAATATATTTAAAAAGATGCCAGCTAATTCACCTTAATAATAAATTTAAAATTAAAATAAAACAGAATGTTGAAACAGTTTTCCTGTTCACATGTTTTAAGGGGCAAATGATTATCAAAATAATTAAGTTCCAAAGAGTCATTAAAGAAAGTTTCATTAAGATTGTTAGACCTATGAAATGTTGAAGTAATCTTTTATTATTTTTTGATTTGAAAATTTTTAGATATTTTAATTAACATATTTTTAATTTAAAAAAAATAATTAAAAATAACAGTTAATAAAATTAAATTTGAAAAAGTAAATCAAAAATATATTTAAAAAGATGTCAGCAAGTTCACCTTAATAATAAAATTAAAATTAAAATAAAAGAGAATGTTGAAACAATTTTCTTGTTCACATTTTTTAAGCGACAAATGGTTATCAAAATAATTACCTTCCAAAGAGTCATTAAAGAAAGTTTCATTAAGACTGTTAGACCTATGAAATGTTGAAGTAATTTTTTATTATTATTTGATTTGAAATTTTTTAGATATTTTAATTAACATATTTTAAATTTAAAAAAATAATTAAAAATAACAGTTAATCAAATTAAATTTGAAAAAGTAAATCAAAAATATATTTAAAAAGATGTTAGCAAATTCACCTTAATAATAAAATTAAAATTAAATAAACATAGTAAAGATATTGAAAAAGAAATTCAATTTTCCAAATTAGACCATTTTAAATTTTTTAAAAATATTTATTGACTCTTAACAAAATTTAAACAAAATAAAATTATTATTATTTGGTGACTTACTTAAACTTCACATTTATAATCTCTAGAACTTTGTTCATCTAACAAATCTCTAAATTTATAATAAATAATAATATTTTATTTTACATATAAATATAAATATTAAAATGGGTTTATAAGTTTAATAAATTTATTTATTTATTATTATTTTTTTAAGTTATTTAAAAAAATAATAATTAAATATAATTTGAATTTTAATGTAATGTTAAAGTTTTTTTGACTTATTTTTTATAGTTATTTCTTTTCCCAAGGAAAAAAATTATTTTTTATTAAAAAAGAAGAAGAGTTTTAGATTTGATTGGATCAAATATAGTTCATGTGTTCTATTTACCAATTGGCATTGAAGACCATTGTATTGAACTTATTCAAATATGGTAATAGTATTTTAAGATAAGAAGAAATATAATATATTAAAATAATATAAAATATTACCTTAACTTAAAAAATTATTATTTAATACTATGGGAAAATATCATGGGTTACTTAATACTAGGCCCATAAATAGGGAATGATAAACAATCAAGTGCTAAACCAATTTAGCCCACTATGGTAGAGATGTCATAATGTAAGGTCATGTTTAACATTTTGACTTCATCAAATTACATAAAATTAAAATTTAATTAAATAATTAATAATTATAATTATCAAATAAAATATTTAGACTTAGTAAAATTACATAAAAGTAACTAACCAAGCATGGATCCATCTTAACTTTGAATCTAGCAAGTGATGATCAAATTAGTTAATATGCAAACCTCTTTTACAGTGAAAAGAGATTTGATCATTCTCACCACTTGGTAAATCAAAAAATAAGATAGATCTATGCTAGCTCTAATCTTATTTAATTAAATTGATTAAGTGTTAAAAGAGTAGAGATATTTTAATTATATAAATTGATTTTGTTAAATTATAATTTTATTTAACTCACTTTCAATCTTTGTTTGTTTTTTGGAGGAAAATTCATAATTTCCATTATATAAAAGAGCAAAAATCACGTGAGGATAGAGATAACCAAGAATGTAGTAGTAATGAAGATAGGCCTACATTAATAACAATAGAAAATTACATATCTTTTGAATGACACGAGAGTATATCCCTTAAAGTATCACTTGATGTGATGAAGATGGAATACTTGAGAGACTTGTGGAAGATTCTATGGACACAAAGATGGATTTATATTTTTGTGGTGGCTCATCTATAACCTTTCATAGTGAAGAAAATGATCTACATGGAAGGATCTATTTGATGAAGAAGTTTATCTCTTCTCTAAAAGAGATCAAGGAGCTATGAGAAGTAAATCTCAAGCAAAAGGAGAAGTTGCAAGAGTATGAGCTTGAGAATGAGAAGTTGAGAAAAACAATATTTGATCTTAATGATCAACAAGAATAGGTTAGTAGATTGAATAGGAGGCTAACACTTTAGCTAGATGAAAGAGAAGGTCATTGTGAGATACTACAAGGTGAAGTAGTCTCATTGAGACATGACCTAGAAAAGTGAAATAAAGTGTTTTCTCAATACAAAAATCTTGAGGAGAGAAAGGCGTTGGATGAGATGCTTGTTAGGCATAGAACCCCACCTAGCAAGGATGGTTTGGGTTTCAATGAAGCGCCGAGCTACAAGAAGGAAGAGAATGAAAGGTCAACCACCCATATAACTGTAACTGGAAATTCCAACAACAACGAAGGAAAATAATTTGTTGGACAACAACATCATAAAGGAAAGCACTTGGAGTAGAAAACGAAAATGAAGCAACAAAATGCCAAAAGCAACAACAAGAAGAGAAACATAAGAGAGAAGAGAGTGAGGCAACAATTAGAAAGAGTGAAAGGAAGAAATGCAAATTTCTATGGAAGGCACATAAAGAACCAAAATAAGTCCTTTCCCATTCAAGGAAAAAGCCTTCAAAGAAAAGGTAACTTCTCCCATCAAAAGCCCTTTTATGGATATTTCTTTTCTTGCAAAAATTTTGGACATAAATACTTAAAGTATAGATGGCAAACAAGAAAACAAGAGATGTTGGATAGCATGCTCGCATATAAGAAAACAAGAAAGTAAGGGTGTTGGAAACAATAGGATTTTTGACAAGAATGTTGTTGAGAATAGTAACTCCCCTACCTCATTCTCATGCTATGTCAAATGCTACAATTTTGGCAACCTTGGGCACTAGACATGAATTTGCAAATATGAGAAGAATAAGAATATTACTTAGCATACGCACACAAATATTGCAAATTCGGTAGTGAAGACAAAAATGAAGAAAAGGGAGAGATAATACAATTTTTTCTTCATTTGTCTATGTCAAATGGTCAAGCTTAAAAGAGGAGGAAGATATCAAAATAAAACTAGGAGGAATTAACCTAATACCCTTGTGGTCGACCCTTTTGTAAGGAAAAAAGGTAGAAATAGTATTTGGGTGAAGAAAGAGGTGTTGAAAGAGAAGTGTCGTCCATCCATGTGCAACCAAGAGAAAGCCCAAACATGAGAAAATAATAAGTTAGATGGTAATTCTTCTATGAGAACTCGACCGAAGAAGAAGGAGGATGATATTCTCAAGGGGAGAAGATCCTTTATTTCTCTTCAGTAAAGGAAGAGAATGGCCTTAAGGGAGGAAAAATAAGTGAGATGTAGGAAGATAGAAGGAAAAAATAGAAAGGTGAATATGATTGTTGAAGGTATGTTCGAGTCTCCATGTTGATTACAGTAGTATATATGTTTATTTAAAATGTATTCGAATTGAAAGAGATATAGGAAAGAGGAACCAATATAGTTTCACCGGAAGTACACAAGAACATCTTATGTTATGGGAAGAAGAAGATGAGATGCAACAAAAGCATGGAGTGAAAAAGGTTCACAACCAAGGTCAACACGATCACTCCTCACATAGAAACTGGATATCAAAGAGAATGGGATTAGGGGGAGCTACTCTATTAAGCAGTAACAAGCAAGAATTGTCAATCTTTGTAAGAATTATTTATGAGGAAATGAAAGGTTTACGTCTTGTGTGAAATACCCATATTTCATTGAAGTTGTGAAATTTATTTTCCTAGCACTATTGTGTTCATGAAACATAATTGATACAATATTTGAATATTTGTTAGATTTAAGTTGGTATCACTATGTCAATTGGTCATCTAGGTCTGTATGTAGTATCCTTTTGTGAAAATGGGCACTTCTTGATGAAAGGAAGTGTTAGACTTTGCCTCGTACAATATCCAATTTGCATCATCTTATTTTGGTTCAATTGGTATTATTTAAGCAACAACCCATATTTGTAGTAGTTTGACCTCATGGGGGACAAGATGGATTGATATAGATGGTCAAGAGAAGTCTACATAGAAGAATGCACAGTGGTAGCTAAACCCTCATCATTGATAGCTAGTGATTGCATGGCGAAATATAAACAAATTTTAGCCCTTTGCGCTTAACATTAAAAGGGGAGAGAAGCTTGTTAGAGAACAAATTGTGATGGCCCAAGAAGAGGAACGAAATCTGTTAGTGGCTCATGCAAGGACATGTGTGGAAGAAGCATGAGGATTGGTCATCAATGTTGAGAAGTGAAGAGGTGTTGCCATCAATTCCAAAGGGGCAGATTATTGAACAGTTAGCATTTTCTTCGCTAGTGGGAGTAACTGTGTTAGAATTGATGTCAAGAGTCATGCTCAGAGATCAAGTTGGACAATTGGAATTGCCTGATAGTTAGAAAGTGTGTTGGCATTGATGCCAACTAGATTAGCATGGATATATGTGCTCACATGATGTTAGGAACGCCAACATTGATTTCCACGAGGCTAGTTGTGATAATAACACATGATAACATTGATATGCTTGGTGTATCAAGCTTAGGGGGAGTACTATGGTTGCTGCAATCTCTTGTAGAGAATCATCATAGTAGAAGACTTATTGAAGGATCTATAAAACGATGGCTATGATCGTTGGGAGTCCTATGGTTGTTATAGTCTCTTGTAAAGAATCATCATAGTAGAAGCCTTATTGGAGAATCCATAAAATGATGGGTATGATGTTTGGGAGTCCCAAAATTTGGAGGATATCGTGCCTCAAGAGATCTAGTCATATACTCTTGGAGTTAGCATAGTTGGTTAGTGCTCAGAAAAATAATTCCAAGAGTATGTGGAAGTCCATAAATGGATCTCGAGATAAAAATTTATTGATAGCCAAAGTAAGGATCTTGAATTCCTTAGAAGTGGGCCAAATTTTAAAACTAGGGAAGAACCTTGAATTTTGAAATATCACGATCTTGGGACGTCAAAAAGTCAGCATATTAGAGTCTTAGTGAATTAGAATCTATACATACGTAGATAGTCCCCCTAGAGGACCATATGGGTCCTATCACCAAAGAAATAAGCTGGTAGTGACATGCTTTCTCATATGGGAAATAAAACAATTAAGTGGCTCATCATGTAGGGGCTAAAGGCATCAAAATGGTGTGATTTTATTATTCTCCATTTATATAGGTTATGATGTGTTTAACTCTCATAGTGTAGTAGATAAAGTTAAAGGATGAATGGGTTGATAGTCAAAGAGTAAATGCAATCCATAGGAGTTGGTTAATGGAATTAAAGGAATGTGCATAGATCACTTGGTCAAGGTCACGAGGAAAACTATTTAGAGAGGATAACTATTGGGATTTTTCTCATGTTTGAAGAAAGCCATATATGATCTCTCGTGCACACCTTATAAAGTGAAATAAGCTATAGAGAACCCAATTTGGGGTATAGTGAAGCTTTGTGAGCCATTAACAAGCATGGGAAATATATTTGGACCATGTAGGTGGACTGAGTTTAAATTCTGAGCATGGAGAATCACATAGAGTGTTGGTGAAATGCATAGAAGCCCATTCTCTTATTCAAAGAAGTGGAATACTTCTTGCATGAGATGCAATAGCAGGAGGAGGAGCCATACAAAGGTACCCTCACACAATGTGGAAACGTGTAGCAGAGGCAACATTATGCAGAGTGTAGCAGAGGATCAAAAATAATTATTTCCATCCTACAAAGTGGGGAGAGTGTATCGTTGCATGAGTTGAAGAGTGGAGTGTAGCATGTGTAAGAGTTCACAACCTAACCCAAGTCTTGAACTAAAGCAAAGTGTTGCAGAGAGCTTATGGAATAGAGGGTGTTAGGTTCCTATACCAACATGTGTCATATATTATGATTGACTCGGTTTAGCTTTGAAATATGTACATACCTTTGCTTGTGCAAATGTTTTCCATATTTGTAAAAAATCAAAAAATAAAAAAATGTAAAGAGGGTATACCCTAAAAGAAAAATGAAAGGGTAAAAAGAATAAAAAATGGTCAAAAAATAAAGAAAATGAACCCCATCCAAAAGAAAAGACCAGGAAAGTGTGCAAGTCTAAATGCCACTACATTTTTACTTTGGTATAGTAAAAATTGTATGCAGTTCGTCACTTATGCGACAGTTCATTAATAGCCAAACGGTTTTAACTTGGCTACTTCATTTTTCAATTTCATGTTGTAAGAGTAGACAATAAAGATCTGACAAAATAGTGTAATCTTGGTAGATAAGTAGATAGGTAGAGTGAATAAAAGGAGCTCAACAATTCAATCTAAGCCCTTGGATGTAATAAGGTTATATTTAGATAGATATCACTATGTAAAAGAAAAGAAAAGTTGAAAGGGGTTTGCCACTCTAAGTGCACCCTAATAAAGAAGTGAAAATGCTAAGGTAAAGTAGGTAGGGTAAGTAGATGATGGATGCAGAATAAATGTGTGGTGAATAGTTAAGTTTAATGCTTAAATCTTTTGCTTTCATCACTTGGACAAAGCACAACTCACATTGGAGACAACACATCAAAGAAACAAAGTCAAATTAATTAATTTTCTTATCTATTTTCCCCTTAATTTTTACTAATTTCCACTAAGTACCAAGGTATTTATTAAATTAAAGGGTCTCAAAGCATTTATGTGGCTTCTGGAGGGACCGGACCCTTAGCCCAATGATTTATAAAGCCTAAGTACTTAAGCCATTCTTTAAATCATCATAACCATTAATAAATCATTTATTCCTTTGATAAGTTTTTCCTAAGTAAAATTATATTTGACTTAGGAAAATTACAATGTTTTCTATAAAAAACCTTTTTCACTTTAAAGCCTAAGTTTGAATACACACATCAAATCTTCTTATACTTAGCGCTTTCCCGTTCATTATGTCATATTAACTACTAATTTGTATTAATTTATAAATCCTTATGAAGTTTACCCACTCCCGCATCATTGTAACTATGTAATAATCCTGAAATATTATATATCCTCCTACCAGTTAAAATATAACCATAATCCATTGTAAATAGGGATTAATTATTTAATCCGTAACTAATTAATAGCCTTAACCCCCGCCACAATAAAAAGGGATTAATTAACCCTCACAGTTAATTAACAGCCTCCCCTACCAATCGTGTCACCCTCGATACAATTAAATAATCCTTAATTGCATTGGGCCCACTTTCATTAAACCCCTATCACATTACCTTCCCAATAGCCACCCGATCAAGCCTCTGAGATCCAATGATTATCGTGCATATCACACAACCCTATGTGACCGAACGCTAACGTGTGATCGTGGAGTGGTTTTGTGTACAGTACCTCTGCCACATGTCATTCATTCGATGGAATCGTTGGCTCAAGCCCAAAACCGCCCCCCCTCCATAAGTAGTGCGATATAAACCACTTACCACCTCCAACTAAATGACAAAACATCACGTCATTTGCAAGTTAACTCCATCTGTCCATTGTTCATTCAAAGCTTATCCGCCAATATCAACCGTTTACCCGTTTAAACACAAAAAACTCGAGTTTTGCTTGTTTTCACCTGATTGTACAGTAAAACCCTATGAAACCTATCTGCACCACTTGAATCCTCTGTTAAAAAATTTGAGCATGGTTTACTTCCCAAAAATCATTTTGGACTCACTCCACAGACCTTTCAAGCTCAAATTAAACCTTTTGGACCTCCCCTGCAAGCTAATGCTTTCTTAACAGTTTGTTCTATTCTATAGGTGATCAAAAGACCACAGCCTTGGATAAACAGTCTTAATACTAGTTGTAAGACCTATTTACTCCAATATTGTTATCAAATCTATTCAGACAGAGATGGAAGATAAAACATATAGTAAAAAGACAAGCACACGAAACATGAAAAAGACATATAGTAAAAAGACAAGCACACGAAACATGAAATTAAACGATTTATTGTTGAAAGAGACAGTAAAAACCTAAACTACACATTAAAGGTAAAAGGACACAGTAAAGAACAGTCAAAGTGTATCAGGGTTAAAGAGTATCAGGTTGAAGACCAAGTCAATTAAATTAACTACCATGAAGATAAACAACAAAAGAGACAGTTACAAAGCATAGCATACAAATTCATGTCAAAGTGAAGATAAATGAAAAATCAGAGTGATAAAAGTAAAAAGTAAACAATAAACAATAAAAATAAAGATGAAGACATTAAGGGTTAAACAAAGATGAAAACACTTTCACCATCAACAATGAATTTTGTCCAAAGCAAAAGTGAAAAACAGTTGAAAGGAATTTAAGGTTAAAAGATGAAATGAGAGCAAAAATGGTACATTCTTCAGAAATTTCTTGTTTGAGTCATAGTTTTTTAGAAACTATTGTGGCCAATCCAAGAAGTATTTTGAGAAAATGGAGGAGTGTGGTATTACCAACAGGCCAATATACAAAAACCTATCTCACTTTTTACACAGGTATTACCAAAATGGAGATAAGTGCATGTATTCACACTTTATTTTTCAGTTTGTGCAAAGTCCTGTTTTTTATATCTTTTTGTAGAGAATCTTGTGAACATATCGAGCTGAAATTTGGGAAAATGAAAGAGGTTTATCTCAAAAACTTTCTTATCTACAATAACCCCTTTCATCTTTTACATATCTATCACGGATTGAGAAATACAAGCGTATCATTGGACCCTAAGTTTGCAGAATTTCTGGGGCAAAATGCACAAAGGAAGGAAAGGAAGGATGTAGTTAGTGACTCAGATGCCTCATCATCAACTAAGAGTTGCTATCAAATTCGACTTTATCTTCTTTTTCACCATAAATTCATAGAAATAGTGCCAAATAGATTCATTAATTTTTAATGTCCTTTATTTAAGTTCTATTAATGTAAACAGTTGGAGATATTTGTGAAACTAATCATGATATGTTTTCAAGATATTTCAGTTTACAATTAGTATAAATACTTCTTCATTTTAAGTATTTTTGGTGGATTCTTAAACATTTATGTAAGACTGATTACTTTGGAATAAAGTGGTATTGGGCAAACTCTTGTATGGTTGGCTGGAGGAAGGATTAATACAAAGGACTTTTCACAGGATTCATGTGCAAAACACCAGACAAATAAGTATTTTATATTCCATGTGTTATTGTTTTCCTGTTTAAATATGTCAATTATGTTCCATATCTAAATATTAAAACGAAAAATCTTAGTTCAAAAAGTGCTTAAGTGCAATATGTTTTCAATCGTTTTTATTCTTAATGTTTTCCTCTAAACTATGATAGGGCAAGGAAATCTTAATTGCTCCTACTTCTTAGTTTATCATTTAAGTCATTTAGTAAGAAATCCTTAACTGTTTTTTACTCGTGATCATACAAATTTTGTTTTCTCAAGACTTCTTCACTTTTCAGCCAATCTCATCCTTTCAAGTTATCATTTGTTCCCTGTTTAGCTATATTGCCCTATGAAACCATCCTTTGCAGAGAAACCAAATCCAGCTGAGCCATATTCTTTTGACTCCATTAGCCCAATGGCCTGAAATATTCAGTTATACCCATCTGCTATTCAATTTCACCACCAAACCCAATCAAAATTCCAAATCTTTCATAACTAGCCTAAAACCTTATAAAAAAAAGCTAAATCTTAAAGAGAGAGCCCTTTGTAGGTACAGATTGGCTAGATTCTGTACCCAAAAGTTGGTTTGTGGTTACCTCGGAAATTTCTTTCTTTAATCATGACAAAATTCTAAGTGATAACATAGTGGCGACCATATTGGGGAAGAAAAGTTTGTTTGTTCATTATTATTGTTTGCTTTATAAACTAGAGATGGAGCCTGAAGCTAGCCAGGTAGCCTTCGAACTGCTCTTGCTCTACAAGTGCATAAGTAGATTAATGCTTTTTCAGTCAATCTCCATTTTAGTTTATGAACTTAACATAGTGGCGACTCTGCTGGGGAGAACTAACATTTTCTTCAGAATTGTTTTATAGCTTTAGATCTGATCTATGATGGTGGATAGTGATTAGACACATAAAGGTTAAAATCATCCACCTGGTGACTCCAAATCAATTTCACAATCAAGACTCCCCTGAAGAAATGAACCTCAAAGAACTGTGGGAAAAGATCAGGTTTTTAACTTGGTTTTTAACTTGGATTTTGTCCAAGACATTATGTTCTTTCTATTTGATAAAGTTTTTGAATGTATTGTATTTTAGAGATGATTTTAGATTAAATTTTTATTATTCTCCTTTGGCAAATGTGGAAATAAAATCTCCTTACACATTTGAGCAACATTCTTCTAATTCTTATGAAGATCATTTTCCAATTGAGGAGAATCACAAAATTAAGACTGATCATACAATCCCTATACATATTCCAGTACCCCATAAAGCTCCCCATAGATATAAAACACTCATTTTACGTCCTACACTCCATGCTTTCCCTAACGATTATCCCAAGTATCTCCCTAGGTTTGATGGAGCGAATGGTATTACTACCAAGAAACATATTCCATCTTTTGAAGATTATCTTAACTTATTTGAAGTAGATGAAGAGGATGTTAGTATTAGGGTTTTTGCTCTTTCTTCGCAAGACAATGTCAAGAGTTGGTTCAAAACCCTGCCTGAGGCAAGCATCTCAAATCTCGAGCAGTTTCTGAAACTCTTCCTTGATAGATGGATAATTAAATTCAATCTTCTTGTGATCATAGAAGAATATAATCAGTTAAAAGGACATCCATATGAAACAATACAACGATTTTCAGAGAGATTTAATCCAACTTATTATTCAATACCATTAAATATAAGACCTCCCCCTAGTTCAACTCTTTTGCATTACCCAAGAGAATTTGATTCAGAGATAGAATTTCATCTAAGAGAAAGAAACCCCTCAACAATGGAACAAATTCAAAACATGGGAGTAGATGTAGAAGTTAATCTGAAAATTAGAAGAGAAAAGCTGAAAGTAGAGAAAGAGGAAAAACTCGACATTTTGATGAAGAAAACAAAGGAAATGATGCAGAAGATCGCCATGAAAGTTGAATTTTTTGTTAAAAATCACCATGACACATTTGTTTCACAAAATGAAGAAGTTGACAACCATGAACAAATTCCTGTTAATTTCAACTATCATAAATCTGGAGATAGAGTTATAGAACCATATGTGGAGAGGCAATCTGTTGATCTAATGTGTATGTTTGATGACATTGCTTCTTTTGATGACTTGCCCAAATATGATCAATATGATGATGATTATGTTCTTCAAATCCAAAGTCTAACTTTACAGAGCAATCAGAAGCTAATTTGAGGAATAAGGAAGTTTAGGTTCAACAGCTTGAAAATAGTGATCAGCTTGTTCATTTCAGCTATGAGAATGAGGAGGAAAGTGCAGAAAATTTTGAAATCAGTGAAGGAACTCTACCATTTTTTTTGCTTTGTTTTACTTTATCAAAGATAACTATCATGAAATTAGAAATCAAATGTCAAAAAGTCTTGATATTAACTATCTAGAGGGCAATAAAACCTTTGTTCAGGACTTCTCATATCTAAATTTGCAGCCCGAAAATGCCATTGAATGTCAGGGTCTAGAAGAAGACATGGAAGCTGGAAGATATGATCAATTGATCCAAGATGATTCCCTGCCTCTTTGTTTTGAATCATTTCAATTTTAAAGGCAATGTGGTATAACTTTTTTAAAGAAAAGTAGGGGCAGCTTGTAGAAATATATGAAGTTCCATTTGAGCCTATATATAATAAGTTGCAACAATACTTACAAGTTATTTATGATCTAATAGCTGATAGGTTGAATGATGAATGAAATCACAATTTTTCTCCATTAACAGACTATGAGAGTCAAAATCAAGATGATAATGGTTTCATGAGACAGAAATTAAAATCAGTAGAAATATCATCACAAAGATCAGTTGAAAACATGCAGGGTGATAAAGATAAAAGTCATATTTCAGTTTCATGGCATGCATGCCATACACAATAGATGTGCAGTTGTTTGAATCAGTTCAAGAATAGTGTATATGTTTTACAAGATCCTTTTCTACAGTTTCTAGATTCAAGAAAGGAAATAAAGAATTTCTTGATCTTCTCAAAGGTTAACAAAGCTATATTTGATTTAAAGATTTCAATTTTAACCACCAACAAGCACAAGCAACAAAATTCACGAATATATATAATTCTTGGATGGTTGGATTGGTTGTTTAATTTTACCTAGTGAGTAGTCAGAAAGCTGATTAGAGTAAGTAGGTAGGATTTAGGTTTGAATAAATTCAGTTTCAATTAGCAAGTATATGTTAGATTAGATTCCAGTTTGCAAAAAAGGCTACAATTTCAGTACAAGATTTCCAGTCAAAAGATTATACAATAGAGCATACACATGTGTGGGATAGGCCCAATGGATTAGGGTACTAGTCGATGGTGTTCTTGACATTTCACAAGGAAATTCCATCCCCGAGTGGAGCCACTGTTAGGTTCCTATACCAGTAGGTGTCATATATCATGATTTACTAGGTTTAGCTCTCAAATATGTACATACCTTCGCTTCTGCAAATGTTTTCCATATTTGTAAAAAATCAAAAATTAAAAAATGTAAAGAGGATATACCCTAAAAGAAAAATGAAAGGGTAAAAAGAATAAAAGATGGTCAAAAAATGAAATAAAATTAACCCCATCAGAAAGAAAAGACCAAGAAAGTGTGCAAGTCTAAATGCCACTACCTTTTTTACTTTGGTATGATAAAAATTGTGTGTAGTTTGTCACTTATGCCACAATTCATGAATAGTCAAACACTTTAAACTTGGCTACTTTATTTTTCAATTTCATGTTGTAAAAGTAGAGAATAAAGATCTGACATCTTGGCAGATAAGTAGATAGGTAGAGTGAATAAAAGGAGCTCAACAATTCAATCTGAGCCCTTGGTTGTAATAAGGTTAGATTTAGATAGATATCACTATGTAAAAGAAAAGAAAGGTTGAAAAGGGTTTGCCACTCTAAGCGCACCTTAATAAGGAAGTCAAAATGCTAGGGTAAGCTAGGTAGGGTAAGTAGATGATGGTTGCATAATAAATGTGTGGTGAATGGTTAAGATTAATGCTTAAATATTTTCTTTCATCACTTGGAAAAATCACAAGTCAGATTGGAAACAACACATCAAAGAAACAAAATCAAATTAATTAATTTCCCTATCCATTTTCCCCTTAATTTTTACTAACTTCCCCTAAGTACCAAGGTATTTGTTAAATTAAAGGGGCTCAGAGCAGTTCTCTGACTTCTCGAGGGACCAGACCCTCGGCCCAATGACTTATAAAGCCTAAGTACTTAAACCATTCATTAAATCATCATGCCCATGCATAAATCATGTATTCCTTTAATAAGTTTTTCCTAAGTAAAATTCTTTTTTACTTAGGAAAATTACAATGTTTTCTATAAAAACCCTTTTTCACTTTAAAGCCTAAGTTTGAATACACACATCAAATGTTTTTATACTTAGTGCTTTTCCGTTCATTATGTCATATTAACTACTAACTTGTATTAATTTATGAATCCCTTATAAAGTTTACCTGCTCCTGTATTATTGTAACTATGTAATAATCCTGAAATATTATATATCCCGCCCCTGGTTAAAATATAACCATAATCCATTGTGAATAGGGATTAATTAGTTAATCTGTAACTAATTAATAGACCTAACCCCCGCCACACTAAAAATGGATTAATTGACCCTCACGGTTAATTAACAGCCTCCCCTATCGATCCTGTCATCCCCGATACAATTAAATAATCCTTAATTACATTGGGCCCACTTTCATTAAACAACTGTCATGTTACCTTCCCGATAGCCATCCGATCAAGCCTCTGAGATCGGATGATTATCATGCATATCGCACAACCCTCCTCAATTGACTGTTAATGTGTGATCATGGAGTGGTTTTGTGTATAGTACCTCTGCCACATGTCATTCATGGAATTGCTGGCTCAAGCCTAAATATCACCCCCACTCCATAAGCGGTGCGATATAAACCAATTACCACCTACCACTAAATGAAAAAACATCACATCATTTGCAAGTTGACACCATTTGTCCATTCTTCATTCAAAGCTTACCCACCAATATCAATCGTATACCCCTTTAAACACAAAAACACCAGTTTCGCTCATTTTCACCTGATTGTGTAGTAAAACCATATGAAACCCATTTGTGCCACCTAAATCCTCTATTAAATTATTTGAGCATGGTTTACCTCCTGAAAAGCATTCTAGGCTCACTCCACAGACCTTTCAAGCTCAAATGAAACCTTTTCGACCTCCCTTGCAAGCCAATGCTTTCTTATCAGTTTGTTTTGTTCTACAGGTGATCAGAAGACCACAGCCTTGGATAAACAGTCTTAATACTAGTCATAATACCTGTTTACTCTATGTTTGTTATCAAATCTAGTCAAACTGAGATGCAAGATAAAACATATAGTAAAAAGACAAGCAAAGGAAACATTAAATTAAATGATTTGCTATTGAAACAAATAGTAAAAACCTAAACTACACATTGAAGGTAAAAGGACAAAGTAAAGAACAGTGAAAGTGTATTAGGGTTAAAGAGTATTAGATTGAAGACCAAGTCAAGTAAATCAGCTACCATGAAGATAAACAACAAAGAAGATAGTTAGAAAGCATAGCATACAAATTCATGTCAAAGTGAAGACAAATGAAAAATCAG
The DNA here is from genome assembly GCA_000404065.3 of Pinus taeda. Taxonomy (NCBI): domain Eukaryota; kingdom Viridiplantae; phylum Streptophyta; class Pinopsida; order Pinales; family Pinaceae; genus Pinus; species Pinus taeda. The sequence goes on from APFE031426959.1 coordinate 50,796, forward strand.
AGCAATAAAAGTAAAAAGTAAACAGTAAAAGTAACATGAAGACATTAATGGTTAAGTAAAGATGAAAACACTTTCACCATCAACAATGAATTTTATCCAAAGTATAAGTGAAAGATAGTTGAAAGGAATTTAAGGTTAAAAGATGAAATCAGAGCAAAAATGGTACATTCTTCAGAAATTTCATGTCTGAGTCATAGTTTTGCAGAAACTATTGTGGCCAATTCAAGAAGTATTTTGAGAAACGGGAGGAGTTGTTTTTTCCCAACAAGCCAATATACAAACATCTATCTCACTTTTTACACAGGTATTACCAAAAGGAGATAAGTGCATGTCTTCACTCCCTATTTTTCAGTTTGTGCAAAGTCCTAGTTTTGACATCTTTTTGCAGAGAAGCTTGGGAAACAATAGAGCTAAATTTTGGGAAACTAAGAGAGGTTTATCTCAGAAACATTCTTATTTACAATGACCTCTTTCAATTTTTACATATCTATCACGGATTGAGATATACAAGCGTATCATTACACCCTAAGTTTGTAGAATTTCTGGGGCATAATACACAAAGGAAGGATGCAGTTAGTGACTCGAATGCGTCATCATCAACTAAGAGTTGCTATCAAATTCGACTTTATCTTCTTTATCAGCATAAATCCATAGAAATAGTTCCAAATTGATTCATTAGTTTTGAATGTCCTTTATTTAAGTTCTATTAATGTAAACAGTTGGAGATATTTGTGAAACTAATTTGATATTTTTTCAAGATATTCCAGTTTATAATTAGTATAAATACTTCTTCATTTGAAGGATTTTGGGTGGATTATTAGACATTTCTGTAAGACTGATTAATTTGGAATAAAGTCCTATTGGACAAACTCTTGTATGGTTGGCTGGAGGAAGGATTAATACAAAGAACTTTTCACAGGATTCATGTGCAAAACACCAAACAAATGAGTATTTTATATCCCATGTGTTATTGTTTTCCTCTTTAAATATTTCAATTATGCTCCATATCTTAATATTAAAATGAAAAATTTTAATCCACAAACTGCTTAAGTGCAATCTGTTTTCAATCATTTTTATTCTTAATGTTTTCCTTTAAACTATGATAGGCAAGGAAATATTAATTGCTCTTGCTTCTTAGTTTATCATTTAAGTCATTTAGTAAGAAATCCTTAATTTATTTTTACTCGTGATCATCCAAATTTCCTCTTCTCAAGACATGTGGAAGGATCCTTGAATTCCCTTCTTCACTTTTGAGCCCATTTCACTCTTTCAAGTTATTGTTTGTTCCCTGTTTAGCTATATTGCCATGTGAAACCATCCTTTGCAAAGAAACCAAATCCAGTTGAGCCATCTTCTTTTGAATCCATCGGCCCAATGGCCTAAAATATTTAGTTATACCCATCTGCTATTGAATTTCACGACCAAACCCAATCAAAATGCCAAAGCTTTCATAACTAGCCTAAAACGTTATAAAACAAAGCTAAATCTTAAAGAGAGAGCCTCTCTAGGTATAGATTGGCTAAATTATGTACCCAAAAGTTAGTTTGTGGTTACATCAGAAATTTCTTTCTTTAACCTTGAGAAAATTTTGAGTGATAACATAAGGAAGAGTGCATAGGATAAGGTGTTTTTATGTGTGGCGAAGAGATCCTATGGAATCATAGAGGCCTAAGAGGAGAATTATCTTTTTGTAGCAAACGATATTGGCATTTTTTTTGTATTTGTATCTGCCTTTGTTTTCAGTTTGAAAATTGTAAAAAAGATAGAGCAATGGCTAGAGAAGATGGTGGCCTACATTCATAACAGTTGTGCCTATTAGCAAGTAGGTTCTTGCTATCCTAATGGGGTAGGTGCCTCCTATGAGTAGGTGCTCACAAACAAGCTGATGTAATTAAGTAGGTGCTTAATTTACATCATAACAATAAACATATTTGTGGCTTTTTTCCACGTGAAAATTATGATGTCAATATGTCTATGATACTCATGTGATGTATTGTATGTTCATATGTATGTCTCATCTTGTTTCTCATTTATATTATGTATGAATTCTTTCATAAGTAAAATACATTAGAGGAAAGAACTAAATACATATCCATAAAACTTTTAAGAACCTCACTATTACTGATTCAACCCCACCCTCAGTAATTCCTTGTTGCAGCAATTGGTATTAAAGTCTTGTTCCTTGAGGAATAGTCTAACCACTCGAAGCTAGATACATATGAAATAAAAGTCTAGGCAAGAGATTCAAGATTCTTACTCAAGAAAGATACTAGTCTTTGATGGGATAAACTCTACCTTTTGCAAAGTTAGGATGGAAGCATATGATATGTCCCTAGGAGTATATATTTGGATCTTTGTACTAGTATATTATGATGCACCTAATTTCCATCCCACTCATGAAAATGGTAAAAAATTGTATGGAAGTAATGCTAAATAAAAAAAATTCTAGTCTCTTTGGCCTTATTCAACCTAAACTCGTAAAGGTTATGAATTGTAAGCTTACCAAGGAAGTGTGGGTCAAACTAAATCACAATCATGAAGGATATGCCAAACTCAAGTAGGACAAACTTCAAACTTTCATAATGAGGTTTGAAATCTTAAAAATAAGTGAAGAAGAAAGCATAGCATAATACTTCCTCAGAGTTGATAAAGTAACCAAAATGATTAGAGGACTTGGTGAAGAAATCAAGGAATATGTGATTTCTCAAAAATTCTTAAAATCCCTATCAATGATATTTAATGCCAAAGTCTCCACTATTGAAGAAATGGCTAATTTAAAGGATCTCAAGGTAACCAGTTTCTTGGTACTCTCATAGCTTATGAGATGAGAATAGGAAGAGAGAAGTTTGAACCCAAGGAAGCAATGTTCAGAGTCTCTAAGAAGGCAAAGGACCACAAAGATCATCAAGACTAGTCCAGTTATGAATCTGATTAGGAGTTGGCTCAATTTTCCAAGAAATTGAAACATCGCACACGAAAATATAAAGCGAAGTTTCCCTTTAAATGATTTGACTCTGGAAGAGTTGGAAATTTCTCATCCAATCACCCTTAAAAAGAAAGGAACGAAGAGGAAGACAAGAAAGATTTTAGAAACAAATATCATAAACATGAGAAGAAGATGTTCTAAGAAAAAGGGGCTCTAGTCCAAAGATAATAGTTCAATGCGAGAGTGAGACTGTGAAAAATATTGAGAAGATGATTTGAAAAAGTAATTATTTATGGAATTTGGAGCAGACTCCAAGAAAAAAAACATTATTGATTCTGAAGAGGAAGAAGAAGAAGAAGGAGTAGTGGACCTTGAAGGGGAACTTACTTGTGCTCTTTATGAGTTAAATAGAGCTAGGAAAAAGAATAGGTAGCTAAAATAACAACTGCAACATGTTGAAGAAGGTATGTACAACTCAGGAAATGAATAGTTTATTTATACAAATAAAATGAAATTGAAGAAGCCATTAAAAGAAAATATAGTTTAGCCCTTCTAATAGAAGAAAAATAGGGAACATGTGAGAGACTAGAAGAAGAGAACAAGCATTTAAAACAAGAGTTGTTGAAGGTGTAGAAGGAAACAATCACAAAAATATGAAAAGATTAAATTTTGTCCTTGCAAGAAAAATTAGAAGAAACTAAGAGAAAGGAAGAAGTTTTTCGTGATTTGATCCATGAATGTGAAGAAAATTGTCATAGCCTCGAGGTAGAGGTTATCTCCCTGAGAATGAATCTTGAGAGAATGGAGACTAAGAAAGGTTAAAATAAAAAAATTGTAGAAGGCACAAGAAATATAAACCATATTCTAAACAATCAAAGGTATTAAGGAAATAAAATAATGGCAGAAGTGTCCTCAGACACATAATTTTATTAATCAGAAAAAATAGTTACATAATTGATTTTGCGAGAGTTTACACCTGAACAACCAAACACTCTTGCAATGAGCTATTTATAAGCTCCATGTCCTAACTACCTCTAATTATGGATCACTTATTAAATAACAAGTGTCCATTTACATTAAATGCTATTCAAACCAACTAGCTAACTAATCGCCTAAAATAGAGCCTAAGATACAACACATTTGGAGAGTCATATCTTGTTACAACAATATACTAATTCTAATTGTCTCCATTAAATAGTTAATTATTCTAGAATAATAATTATTAATTTAATTTCTTAAATTAATAATTATTTTATTTCAATTTTATAACCTATGATAATAAATTATTTTTGGATCATCTAACATTCCCACCTATGATCCAAAGATACATTAGAACAGATACCAAGTTCATCCCTGAACTTAGTAAATTCTATTCTGGGAAGCGGTTTCATGAAAATGTCAGAGATCTAAACTTCAAAAGGATAATAAACTCGTTTGAGGACATCTTTGGCAGTGAGAGATGTGATATGATGATACTTGGTGTCCACATGCTTTGTCTTTGAATGAAAACTGGGTTCTTGGCAAGTTTGATGGTTGACTGGCTGTCAATGAATAATGATGTAGCCTCTGCCTGAGAAATTCCCAAGTCCTACAAAATTCTGCGCAACCAAACAATCTCACATGCTGCTTCCCATGCTGAAATGTACTCTGCTTCTACTAAAGAAGTGGCAACTGTAGCTTGTTTCTTACAACTCCAAGATACTGTTGCTGACCCCATATTCATTAAATAACCTGATGTTGATGCTCGATCATCAATACTCCCAGCAAAGTCAGCATCGGAATATCCACCAAGTACAAAATTTTTCGTCTTTGTGTAAAAAAGACCAAAATCTTTTGTTCCTTGGATATATCGAAGAACTATTTTCGATGCATTCCAGTGGCTTTCTCGTGGTTCCTGCATAAAATGTGAAAGAATACTGACTGCATAAGATAGATCAGGACGAGTATTTCTCAAATAAATCAAGCTGCCAATCAATTGTCTGTAAGTAGTACTGTCCACCTTTCCCTCCCTTCAAATTTTGAAAGTTTCAAGTTTTGCTCCATGGAGGTGAGAACGGGCAATCCTGCATGCGAAATCATTGAAGAACCTTTGCTGCATACTTACTCTGAGAAATGAAAATATGATGTGGACGTTGGAAGACTTCAACTCCAAGATAGTAGTGAAGTAATCCCAAATTTGTCATCTTAAAACCTGCATGTAACTCCTTTTTCACTTGTGCAAGATGATCATCATGGTTGCCAATAATGATCAAATCATCTACATACATAACAAGAATGACCCAATATTTTCCCTGTTGACGGACATACAAAGTATCATCAGATTCACTTCATTGAAAACCAACTTTCTTAAGGTATTCATCCATCTTTGCATACCAAGCTCGGGGAGCTTGTTTTAATCTATATAAAGCCTTGATCAATTTGCAGACTTTATGTTCTTGTCCTTCAACTTCAAAACCTGGTGGTTGGGTCATATACACTTCCTCCTGTAAATCCCCGTTGAGAAAAGCACTTTTCACATTCATTTGACGAACTTTCCATCCTTTTTGAGCAGCCAATGCAAGTGTTAATTGGATGGTGTTCCATTTTGCTGTAGCAGCAAAAGTTTCTTCATAATCAATGCCTTCCTGCTGCGCAAAACCTTTTGCGACAAGTCGTGCTTTATACTTTCCAAGTTCTCCTTTTTTATTATACTTAATGTTTTAAACCCATTTTCATCCTATGGGTTTAACATTTGCTGGACAATCAACAAGTTTCCAAGTGTTGTTATCAATTACTGCCTGATATTCTTCAACCATAGCTTGTTGCCATTCTTTAAGTTTTACTGCTTCTTTTTATGTGGAAGGTTCAGTAAAATCATTTGCTATTAAGGCAAAATTTCCTTCACTTCTATGTGCCCTTCGGGTGCCTGTTTTATTCTGCTGATCAGGCTTTACATCTTTCAAAAGTTGAACTGACCATTTTGGTAATTGGTGTTCACTTGTTTGCACTTCTGTAAAGTCTCTATCATTGCAAAGAGGATTAATATAAACTGATGTTCGTTGTTCAGCTGAAGAGTGTGGAGAATCACTATTAGAAGAACTGCTGCTAGTTGGAAATGTGGATGAACTGCTAGAAGACCCAGATGATGTTGTTTATATAGATGGACAGGATGAATCATCTTCAGAGGAAGGAAAATCAAGTTCATACCAATTAGGTGAAGTTGGTTGACTTTGCTTTTTTCCATTTCTTTTACTTTCTTTAGTTTCTAACTTGTGAAGAAGATTTTCAATTTCTTCAGCACTCTTACTCTCAGTTTCATCAAAAATGACATCCCTGCTCACAATGAATTTTCCATTGGTCAAAAGATGATACCCTTTCTTCTCATCAGAATAGCCAATCATTGTGCATTTTAAACTTCGTGAGTCAAGCTTAGTTCGTTTTTCTTTCAGAACTAAGGCATAACACGCTGGCCCAAAAACTCTAAGATGTTTAACTCGAGGTTTGAAACCAAACCAAGCTTCATAATGTGTGATTCCGTCTAAAGAAGCAGTTGGAGATCTGTTTCTTAAGTAGACAACTGTATGAATTGCTTCTACCCAATATGTTGGACTTAACCTTTTGAAAGTTAACATGGATCTCGCCATTCCTAACAAAGTGCGATTCATTCTTTCGACTACTCCATTTTTTTGTGGAGTGTAAACATTAGTAAGATGTCGTCTTATGCCATTTTCACTGAAATAAGTTTTGAATTCATTTGAAGTGAATTCTCCCCCATTATCTGTCCTGAGAGTACCTATCTTTTCTCCGATTTCATTTTCAACAAGTTGGCGAAAAATTTTAAACTTATCAAATGCTTCTGACTTGTTCTTCAAAAAATACACCCAAGTCATTCTGCTAAAATCATCAATGAATAGTAAGAAATATTTGCATCCACCAAAGGAAGTTTGTAGTGGTCCACAAACATCACTGTGAACTAGTTGTAGCCGCCTGTTTCCACACCATGAACTTGTTGGAAAACTTTCTCGATTTTGTTTGCCATAAATGCAAGCTTCACATTTTGCATTTTCCATTTTGAAAGTGGGAAGTCCTTTAACCATTCCTTGTTTCTGCAATTGAGAAAGACTCTCAAAATTCAAATGTCCATATCTTACATTCCATAGTCTTATAGGTGAAATACCTATAGTCACTGCCCCTGCAAAATCAGAATGCCTTGGAATAATTGTCCCTTTCATCCGTAACATTTTTCCATCTTCATAACCTGTCATGATTGTTTTCAAGTTCTGTTTCACTGAATTAATCTTCATTAAACCATTTTCCATAATCATCTGATCTCCTGCTTGTCGAATCGTGACTAAAGAGAGCAAATTTTTCTTAAAACTGGGTACATACCATACATGGGAAATCATTTTTTCTCCAATGCCAGGGAGAAAATTTTTTACTACTCCTTTTCCATAAGGAGTATGTTTTGTATCATCAGCAAGAAAAATGGAATTAAGTTGGAAATCTTGAAAATTCCAGAAAACATCACGTCGACAAGTCATGTGCTGAGTTGCCCCAGAATCCAAGATCTAGGCATCTTCATAGTCACTTCTAAGATTGGATGATATTTGTGATGCTGGCGAGGAAGTAAAAACGTATTCTGAGTTATCTTCATCTTGATCATTGGCAAATTGTGTTGAATGCTGCTGAAACTTGGGAATTTTATTAAGTGAAGTTCGACAATTGTTAGCATAATGGCCAACTTTATTACATTTTCGACACAGAATTTGACTTAAGTCTCTTCCTCTTCCTGAAGATTGTCCTCTGCCTCTGCTTTGAATTCTATGTTGAGATTGTCCTCTAACTTGATTATTATATCCTTGTCCTTGAAAATTGCCTCTTTCTTGATTTCTTCCTCTGCTTTGAAAATTATTTCTTCCTCCTCTGTTAAAATTGTTTCCTCTGCTTTGACTTCAACCTCGATTATGTGCTGCTTGATTTTGATTCCCTCTTCCTATGCCTCGAGAACTGTCTGCTGATGACTTACTAGTGCTGGCCTCTGTGAGAAAAACATCTTCATCAACTTTCTTCTTCTTCCCAAAAGTTTTATCATGTTGAGTCAACATTTCACAGAGTTCATCAAACTCTGGTTTCTCTAATTTCCCATTTACTTGTAGAGTCTCCAAAAAATGCATGTAGGAAGAAGGAAGTCCAGCAATTACAATTGTGACCATAAAGCTATCCTTAATTGCGGGAAAACCAACATTAATAATTTCTTGCCTAATATTCTTAAGTCTTGAGATATATTCAAGAACATCACTGCCTTTAGTTAATTTTTTTTGCAACAATTTTAATTGTAGATAGACTTTCTTTTATTCAAGTTGAGTATCAAAGAGGTCTTTAAAAGTTTTCAAAGCAGACCATGCATCTGTAGCATTTTCTATATGGACATACATTTCATCATTCACAGAAGATTTAATAAGAGCTAAGGCCTTAGCATTCTTGATTTTCCATTTTGCTAGTGTAGCTGCATCTGTGGGTTTATTCGGCTTAACATCTCCATCACATATACCCTGCCATAATTCATTGTAAATGAGAGTGCTTTCAATGAGACGATGCCATGTTTTATAAGATTTTGTGTCTTCAAGTTTGTTGGAATCAGAAAACAAATTAATCAACTTAGACATTTTAGCGTTGAAGTGTCGCACCAAGAATTAGAACAGAAATGACAAGATAGTCAACACAACACACCACGCAAAAAAAAAAAAAAAAACATGATCTATCAGGGCTTGGCCTTGACCCTCGTATAGTCATTGAAGCAGGAGAAAAATGACTGAGCTTTGTACTTGGCTCTAGTCGATTTCTCAAAAATTACAGGGCAACTTTCAAAATTTGACTTTTACAATGATGCTCTTGCAAAACATGGTAAAAAAAATTAGCCCCCCTCAAAGCAAAATTACTTTGAGTTACAATGTGCTGATCCCAAAGAACTTCTTAAAAACAAATTACCTAACACACCTTATATCTCCAATTTACAAATTAAAAAACTCCTTATTACTCAAAAAAAAAAAATTACAAATCACCTTATTGCTCCAAAAAATTTTACTCCCCCCAATTGATTTTCACCTGCAAACTTAATAAACATTCAAACATTTAAAACGCAGTCTTGGATACCAAACACTGGCAAATTTTGCAATCCTCCATGATTTGACACACCAGAAACACATTTACCATAAGGTGATCCACGTATTCAGTTATCACTCCATCCGCAAGTCACTTAATACAATTACTTCAGCGCCAACAAAATCTGTTCTTCTTCATGAAACAAGGAAATCGTTTTTCAGTTCTACAGATTATCTGCAAATTTAAAAGTCTACCAATCGAATTTCATTCAATCAGATCTTCCATGCCATTGAATTCCTTTAAAACACCCTTCTGTCATTCATTAACACTATATTCATTCTTCTTTCCAGTTTTGATTATGGTTCCTCGCTTCCACAGATTGATTTCAAACCTGCTTTGTATACACACATTAACCATTCAAATGTAACTTCAACACTGCAAATCGACTTTTTAAAACTCTCGTCTGCACATCTGCATTTAACACAAAAATGTCAACACATACTATATAATATCTGAACTGTTCTCCGTATCCTATATATGTGGATTCAACCTGCAATTTCTCACCATATAATTTCCAAACGCTATCTCTGCTTTTAACACAACGATTTCATTCAGATCGCAATCCTTCATTGCTTAATTACTTTGCCAGGTTTGGGAATTTGATGACTTTTATTTATTTTATATAATTGCAATTGTAAATTCACAAGAGGATATACAAAAGCCAAACTTTGAAACCTTGTCTCCTCCGTCTAGTGTATTATGAATTCATCAAACAGGCCAATATTCACTCAACAGTTTGATATCAATCTACTGTTGCTTTTCCTATTGAACCAATTTACGCAGGGCCTTCAGCATTCAACTTACAATTTGAATTGGTTTTAAAATATGAAATCGATATGGATTCATAGGGATTCTTGACAAAAGTTTACATTAATAGCAAACCAATCCAAAAGAACAATCTGATACCAAGGTTCGATACAAACCGAGGATTAAAATACAACCCTCTTACGCAGAGATTAATGTCTTGTACAAAACATTAAATCTCATATCTCTTTCATCTGCGTGAGCCCGCTGGTGAGGGATACATGCTCAGAACTACTCCAAAATCATGAAAAAATAGGGGGATAATAAAGAAAGTGATTTTTAGATTTAAAAATCTAAAATCAATTATATGATGAAAGTTCTTTTCCAAAAAAAAACATAGATACCAAATCAATACATTGCATACCAAATATTAATTGACCAAATTAGTGGAGTTTTCCGTGTGCTTGTAGAGCTGGAATCTCCTCTTCACATCCACTGCAGCATTACTGGAGCTCTGATACCACAATAATGGCAGAATTATCCTCAGACACATAATTTTATTAATCATAAAAAATAATTACATAATTGATTTTGCAAGAGTTTACATCGGAACAACCAAACACTCTTGCAATGAGCTATTTATAAGCTCCATGTCCTAACTACCTCTAATTATGGATCACTTATTAAATAACAAGTGTCCATTTACATTAAATGCTATTCAAACCAACTAGCTAACTAATCTCCTAAAATAGAGCCTAAGATACGACACATTTGGAGAGTCATATCTTGTTATGACAATATACTAATTCTAATTGTCTCCATCAAATAATTAATTATTCTAGAATAATAATTATTAATTTAATTTCTTAAATTAATAATTATTTTATTTCAATTTTATAACCTATGATAATAAATTGTTTTTGGATCATCTTACATAAAATAGGTTTGGGACACTGAAGAACACAAGAATCTTCCATCGGAAAGTTAAACTTCAGGTCCGCAAGATTTCAGGAGATATAAATCTATGGAAAGAATATTCAAATAATAATCAATGAAAACAAAAGGGAAGGAAGGCAAAGAGGAGATCATCACTAGAATAATAACTCCATCCACGCCCAAGAGCCAAACCAATAGAGAATGAATCAATCAGCGAAGAAACAGAGGTACCTACATGCACAAACTCATAAACCTTCCAACAATAGGTACACATATTTATTTTATGGATATTGTTAGAAGCATCACATATTTGGACATAAGGTTGTTGATTGTAGAAGGGTAAATGTTGAAAGAGATGAAAATCCTAGATATAATAAGAACCAAAATTTTAGATATCAAAACTCTCCTCTCAAAGATTGAAATGCCTTCTCTCCCCTCTCAATCAACGTTGAGTGTTTCAAATGTAATAATTTTGGGCACAAGGGAAATGAATGCAAAAACATCTTTAAGTACCTACATAAGTCCCAGAATATTTGACATCAATCTACCCAAAAGGATAAGGATAATTGGAAAAGAAAAATTGAAAATAGCATGCAATGTGGAGTTTCTCTATCTGCACATAATCAAGACAACATATGGTATGTGGATAGTGGCTGTTCCAATCATATGACTAGGGACAAGAGAAGATTTATTTCGCTAAAATAAAATGACAGACGGGAAAATTTCACCTTTGAAAACAATGCCCAATCAAGAATTAAAGGTACAATGTGGATCAAAAGACAAAATATCAGAAAGTATCATTCGTGGAAGGTCTCAAGAAAAACTTTCTCACTGTAATCCAAATGTATGATAATGGTTATGGCATGATATTTCGATCCAAGGAATCTGGGATCCATAATGAGAAAGATGGAAATCTAGTGGGAAAATAAATCATAACTCACAATAATGTATATGTGTTTGATGAATATAGAATAAAATATTATTTAAGAACAATGAATGAAGTGTGCTTATGGCACAAGAAACTTGGTCATATGAATTTTGATATTTTGATAAGAGTCAGCAAACTCAGAGTAGTGAGAGGTTTTCCAAGACTATCAATGCTTGATAATTCAATCTACAAGTCATGTAAATTTGTTAAGCAAACTAGAACTCATTTGAAGTCAAAATAATTCTCTTCATCTAGACCACTAAAGCTCATTCATATAGATATCTATGGCCCAACTCGAGTAAAAACCCTAAGAGGAGAAAGGTATTTTATGTTGCTCATTGATGATTTTACCAGAGCGACTTGGATCATGCTCTTAAAAGAAAAAATAGAAGCATTTAATAATTTAAAAAATTAAAGTTGAAGTAGAAGATAAGATAGAATTAAAGATCAAATGCTTAAGATCAGAGAGAGGAGGAGAATACACTTCAAGATATTTTGAATAATTTTGTGAAGAGCATGGCATTAGGAGGGAGTATTCGGTGGCTAGAACTCTATCACAAAATGGATTAGTTGAGAGAAAGAACAAAACAATACATGAAATGTCCACAACCATGTTGGATGAAGCAGATGTATCCCACATCCTCTAGAGAGAAGCAACACAAGAAGTTGTGTATATTACTCAGGACTAATAGTGATAACACTCCCTATGTGTTTTAGAAGGGAAGAACTACATTAGTTAAAAACTTCAAGGTGTTTGGAAGAATATGTTTTATTAAAAGGAATGATAAAAATATAGGAAAGTTTGATTGATGCGTTGATGAGGGTATATTACTCGGGTACTCTACTTGAACTAAAGGATATAAGTGTTATAAGAAATGGACAAAAAGGGTTTAGGATTGCATTGATGTAATAGTATATGAAATAGATTCACAATCTGAATAGTCCAAAGGAAATATGAACTTAGATGGTTAAGAAAATTCAAACATGAGGCCCTCATATGAAGAAGAAACATATTCGAATAATGAAGAAAAGGAAACATGCACAACTCCAAGGCCCTAAACACCATCTAGATATGTACATAAGGAACATTCTAAAAGTCATATTCTTGGGGACCAAAGACATCATGTTCAAACGAGGAGGAAAATTGTTGGTAGTTCAAGTTGTGAAAATCTTTCTCTATTGTCTTAGATTGAGCTTAAAAAATCCCAGTTAGGCAAGTGAGGAGAAATTATGGGTGAGAATTATGAATGAAGAACTTGAACAAATTGAAATGCATTACACTTGGGATCTTGTTCCAAGACCCAAAGAGAAAAATTTTATTACAGACAAATGGGTTTTCAAAATAAAGCTAAATGAGCAAGGTCAAGTAATTTGGAACAAGGCTCAATTTGTGTACAAAGTGTATGACTAGATAGAAGGGGTTGAATTTGAGGAAAATTTTGCACCTTTAGTGAGATTGGAAGCTATCAATTTTTTTTTTCTACTCATAAAGGTATCAAGGTATATTATATGGATGTAAAGTATGCATTTCTAAATGGATATATAGAAAAATAGGTTTATGTTGAGAAACAAGAAGGATTCACGCTCATCAAAGATGAAGAGTTCGTATGAAAACTCAAAAACGCCCTAGATGGACTGAAATAGGCCTCGAAAGGAGGACTTCCTTCAGTCATCTTTGTCCCTAGAACTTTAAAACCATCTAAGAGGAGGAATTCCTTCCACCAATCACCCAAAACATTATATGTTGGGGTGTAATTTTCCACTGGCAACTAGATAGAGGGGAACTGGAACTAGATCCCCATCCACCAGACCCCACATGTTCGGACACAGACCACATACCTAGGCACTGTAGTGATTGCTCATGGAAAAATAAATCCTCCAAATGGTTCCTTGTTACAGATAGCTGTAGGTGACATCATCCACCTTTTCTAACAGCAATCAAGGGTTTCATCTTGAAATGTGACTAATTGTTTGACACAAAGATCAAGGAACCATTTTTGTGTCCTTAGTATTATTTCCTTGTTTCCCTCAATTCCCAAAAGGGTGTTGTGTTTAGTGGACATGGTGATTGAACTTTCATGTTCTCCTCCTACTATAAATTGGCTTTGTAACCTGATTGGACTCAAATGTATTAACAGCCTTCTGCTAGCTAATCTGATCAAAAGTGTAAGAGGTGAGAGCCCTTTAATGAATGTTCGCCACATATGGGACCGGGATAAATTCTATATCTATGCATAGTGGATACCCATGCATGTAAAACTCACACATCAAATAATGAGTTGGCATGTGATGGCTCCTCATTATGCGAAGGAATTGTACACCATCCTCTATTTCATAACTAATATCGTTCTTGATTCTCTCCATGAAGAATAAAAGAAAAGATTCATGCAAGAATAAAGAATAACAATAAGGAGGGGTATGACATGCCATCACCTCTAGCTCCAAGTTAAACATCCACTCTTTATTAGTTTTCATCTCTGCCACTTGTTTTTCTAGCTGCTCCATCTTGAGTTGTTGCTTCGCATGCCTCAATCTCATGATATCTATGCAATCCACATATTAAAAAATGGTTGTGGGGGCTCATTCCTGCATTCTCTTGACCTCACTTTCATACAGAGCTATAGTGGATTTCTAGGTCTTCAAACAATTGCTCGACCGATTTTGTTTGAGTGGCAGCAGAAGTTAAGACTATCTGGTCCAATTGAGTCTCTGCTTCTACTAGTGTGGTCTTGGGCTTTTTGGCGTGCCGCTTGTGTTTCTTCATCCGCTTATACAATTTGTGTACCTACTTCCTTAGTTTCCTAACCTCCATCCTAAGCCGCATTGTTTCTTTAAATTGCATCTAGTATTTTTTCTTGACAGGGAGTCTTCGCTGTTCACACAACTCCACCCATTCTTGCTTAACCAAAACTTCCTCAGTTTCAGCAACTGGAGGTAAATCCCCCCAAATATATTTTGCTATGCCAACTATTGGGCTTTCCTCCACTACCCTTTCTTCCTCAATTATTTCTTGCTTCATGCCTTCTCGCCTAGCCTTACCACTGGCTCATTTTTCAGGACCACTTTGCTTGGTCCCTCCTCTTCGCCAACAGTTTCTTTCCTTTGTTGTGTGCTCACCACAACTGGTGTTTCCCTTACGAGATGCTCTCCTATTAACGTGCCTACTAGAATTCCTCCCAGTTCCCCTACCTTGGAGACCTCTACCTCTTCTCTCCTTTCAGGCTCTGAAGTGTCTGTTACCTGGGAAATCATCTATCTCACCAGGTTGTGGTCTTTGTGATAAATACAAAGCAATAGGAATGTTGAGATCTTCTTTTGTGCACTCACGGGAATGAGATACCCTTGCTCCTCTTGGGATAGAAGAGAAAAAGGAAAACTAGCAGGGATCTTCAGTGTTTGGTCCTGAGTTTGATGTTGGTTGTTATGGGGCAGTGCTAGCCTCATGCCCTAGTTCCCTTAGAGCTTCCTCCACAAGTTCCATATTTTTCCCAGCTCCGAGCTCTTCTTGTCTTGGTTCCTCCTCTTCCATTTGTTCTATGGTCGGGGTGGTCACAACCTCTTCTTCATTCGGGTTGTCCTCCTCCATCAGCTCCACGGTGGTAAGAGGTCCTTATGGGGTATCTTTGGTCGCAATATCGACCAATTCTCCTGTGATTGCTTGTTGTGGTACTTTGTCTATTTTTGTCATGCTATCAAATTGCTTTCCTAGATCCACAACTGAGGCTGGTTCTTGTGGAACAACCTTGACTGTGTTACTGGTGGGTCTTTCTATGTCAACTCCTACGTCTTCAATTGCTTCCACAGTTATGGCTTGTTCTTGAGGAGCAGCCTCTTCTTCAAGATCTTCGGCTTCCATCTCCATCTCCTTCGGCTCCTCTTGGTTGACATTGTCATCTCCTTCTGCATATTCTTCCTCCATTGCTTCTGGTTTATCTTCCCTGGTGGCCACAACAGCTACTATCTCTTCCTCCGTGGAATCATGAAACAGTTCCCACAAGATCAAGGTTCATCTAATTGCTTTCATCACCAACAACTGGACGAGCCTGTGGTGGGTAGTGACCACCAACACTTGTCACATCCTTTGAGCTGAATGTGCCATCAGTTGAAGACTTCTTAGTAAGAAGTAAGACATATTTAGTGAATAGGCCTTTGCTTACGGGAATAAGAGGTGAGCTAATATTCAAAGATAATATTTGAATACAGAGGAGTATCTCCCCTCACAAGTTATATATTTTATGACAAACTCTACTACACCTCCCCATGGATGTGGTAACGAGTTTCAATCATATTCTTGACCCTTCTACGTGATGCTTTCTCCTGCCTACAAAAAGAATTCCTGAAACTTCGGGAGGGAAGTCCTTGAAAACCATCGTTGTCCATTTTCAGGGAGCCCACTAACTTCTCTAATGCCTTCCTTCGTAATAGGGACTTCTATCCTGTGGACCCAAGAGCTTTCTTCTCCCAAGTTGAGTGAAAATTATGCCACAATTTCCTTGTTTGACCCCCTCAACTTGCCAAAGTAGACATTCCAACTTGAATTTTCAAAAACTTTCCATACCTCCTGATTATTTCAAACTCTTGTTGTATCTTTTGGCTCATGCTGCATAGACCATCACCCATTGTTGTAGAGGCGGGATCAACACAACGAATACAATTAGCTTTTAGGGGAAAATGAGAGGGACGCAAACTATTGGCAACAGCAATAACGTCATGGTCACCTCGAGGAAAAAGAATGGAACAGTACTGGTACGTTCAAGAAATCTCAGGGAATGATGGCGAGTTATGGTAGTACGGTTGGATATTTTTAGTGGTTTAATGCAGTGTGTTGGGGAGGTGAGTGGTTATGACTCTTTGCGTATGAATATGCATTCCAATGCATCGAGGTTGTGATTACCAAGTACTGTAATCATTAGACTTAGTTTGGTGTGAATCATGCGTCATGAATGCATTTTCATGGTACGTTGTTGTTTATTATGACGATTCCCACCAACTTAATTACAACCGTCCATGGCATGCATTGGTGTCTTTTTGGAATATTTTAATTAAATCATAAAATTCAATGGAGATGAACTTGGGGACCTAGCTTGTGGTGGAGTAACAACACACAGAGTAGCAACAGT
Organism: Pinus taeda; assembly: GCA_000404065.3. NCBI lineage: Eukaryota > Viridiplantae > Streptophyta > Pinopsida > Pinales > Pinaceae > Pinus > Pinus taeda. The sequence continues at coordinate 67,591 of APFE031426959.1, forward strand.
GACAGAGTAAAGGCAATGACAGAGTAACGAAAATTTCAGAGTAATAGTTCCAGTGGAGTAATGGCAATGACAGAGTAACAACATCGGCGGAGTAACAACAAGAACAAAGTAACAACATCAGCGCAATAACAACAACAGTGGAGTAACAGCAACGACGGAGTAACAACACCAATGGAGTAATGGCAATGGCGAAATAACAACAATGATGGAGTAAAAATAATGATGGAGTAACAGTAATGGCGGAGTAACAACAATGACGTAGTACCAGCATAGGCAAAGTAACAACAACAGCGTAGTAACAATGCTAACGGAGTAACAGCATTGGCGGCAGGGAAAATTTTAAGAACCCCCCCTAAATTTACATGTATAATAAATGGGTGAATCTCCATGGTATATAGGAAAAATGGAAGGCGATTTTATCAATAATATGATATGTGTATATAATTTTTTGGCGAGTCTCTCACCAGGCATGGCGAATATTTTACTCAATTATAAAATCTTGTGTTTATTGAATACACAAATGAAATCATTGTATTTCTTTAAAATATCTTTTGAAATCAAAATTACCGAAATTACATATCGATATCTAGTGGGTGTAAGATAAAATTCACCCGTGCCATTCACAGAAAGCATGAGAAAAAACCTAATACTATATATAAAACCAAGAAAAATTCAAATTCATCACTTCTAGGGACCTCATAACCACCCTGCCAATACACAAGTATGTTCCTGTTTGCAATTAGAAAATTACCCAAATTACAATCTGTTTACTCCACTTCTAGGGACCTCGAACCACCTGCCAATACACGTATGTTCCCGTTTGCAATTAAAACTTAGCCAAATTACCATCTGTTTACGGTCCAGCATATGTTGGAAAGTTATAGAAGGTGACTAGTGCAATCAATCCATTTCTTTTAGCCCTGGATTTGTTTCAGTTTAAACAGAAGTATACAAATATACTTGTCCAATGTCTATGCTTTAACCATTCACCTTAAGATGTTTTTACAATATAATTTCCTAAGTCTATTTAATATATTCATTATCATAAAAACCAACCTATATCCATCTTAACTCCACATCTACCACTCTTAGGGGGATGAAATCTATTTATCCCTCTGAGCACTTGGTAGACCCAGAATTAGGATGGATCTAAGATAGAATTTCCCCTTTAAATAGTCTATGCTCACATGAATACCATGGGTCAATACCATGGGTTATCATAAACCTGGAGCTTAAAAATTACTATTAGTAATTTATAAAAATTAATAGAATTAATAGCTGATTTTTATTTTATTTTTATTTTAACCAAGCTAAAATGTTTAACATAAATTAAATTACAACATCCATTTTTACTCTTGATCGGATCAAATATTTTTTCACTCTATGCTGGTTTTCATATCACGTTATTTGATACCTCTCGGGGGTTAGTAGATCCAGAGTAAAGATGGATCTATTCTAGTTTAATTTCCCCATTTAAATAGGCTACATTCCAAGTGAATACCATCGGTCAATACCATGTGCCATTTTGGTGAATACCATGGGTCAACACCATGTGCCATTTTTATTTTTATTAATATTAATATTAGGGTTAACAATGTTTTTTTGCATGGTATTAATATAAAAAAATAAAAAAATGTTTTATTTGTTTACCATACCTCTCGTTTATTTATATTTTTATTAATTTACCATACCTCTTTTACAAATATGGCATTTGGCCCATAGGATTCACTTAAATAAAACCCTCTTTTTTGAGCCTTCATAAATATAAAGAGGGTTATGGACTAAATATAAATAGAGGTTTCATTTATTTACCATATGTCTAGTTTATTTATATTTTTATTTATTTACCATACCTCCACTTTATTTTATATTTTTATTTGTTTACACCCTTGCATGTATATAGGGTGACTTATGGAGTAAATATAAAAAATGTTTTATTTATTTAGCATACCTCTCATTTATTTATATTTTTATTAATTTACCATACCTCTTTTATAAATATCGCATTTGGCGCATAGGATTCACTTAAATAAAACCTATTCTTGAAAATTAGGGCGAATGGAAGGTTGTAACTCCTAATTTCAAGGGCTAAATATACCTTTTTTTATCCTCTGCCTTAAAATAAGGTGGGCTAACCTCCATAGCTAATTTTTTTATAAAATAAATTGGAGGCAATTTGTAAAACTATACTATGATACAAAACATTCACCCACTAAAAATTTAAAACCCCTTAATTTCCCCAAAGGGCGAAAATTCACCCCTAAAATTTTTCGTGATCATCACATACAACATCATCTTCCACTACCACCATTTCCACTGCTCATACCCATTCCAAAACCCCAAAAGGAAAAACTCCCTTACTCAAATTGGACAATAAGTTTGAACTTCCCATGTACAATGGTGAAGTGAATGCAAAAAGGATAGAAAATTGGATATGACAATTGGAGGTATACTACAGAATTCAGAACCTTCAAGAAGATGACATAAAGATCCAGTTGGCTTCATTGGGGCTAGAAGGAGAAGAATTAGTCTGGTGGGAAGAAAAGGCTCAAGAGGAAATATGAGTTCATGGTAAGATATCCATTACTTGGGTTGAATTTGTTTATGCAATTAAAAGGAAGTTTTACCAATGATTTAGCCTATATGCAAAAAGGCATTATGAGTTAGCAAAATTTTAGGCAACTCAAAGGCCAAAAAATCCAAGATTATACACATGAGTTTAGAAAGAGGGATTTGTTGTTAGGATTAAATTTGAATTCCCAAGAGACACTGTTGAAATATAGTGGGGATTTACATTCCTATTTGAAACATACTATCCTTATGTTCAATCCAAGCAATTTAGATTATGTATGTGTGCAAACCATGCACCTTGAAGAAAGGGGAAAGAACATTCAGGAAGAGGGTAGTAAGAATAAGCCTTTCAAGGTGAAGGAGAAAGAGAAGGGTGGGAAAGGGAAAGGGAAGAAGAATGCAAGTGTGAAGAAATATGGGGAGAAAACCATACTTCAACATTTTTCCAAAGTTGGGCATGATGAAGGCCATTGTTGGAAATCGCATCCCAAATTAAGGCCCAAGAAACAAAAGAATAAAGGAAAAAAAATATGACTGCTACCAGACAACATGACCTTGGTTTAGATTCTGGTGATGAGACCAAGATTTTAGCCATGGTCACAAAAGGGAAAGAAGCTATTGCAAACACTAGTTCTTCACACAGTCAAAACAGCACTCGAAATGAAGAATCAAGAATATAGTTGTTTCATCTGAGGGTAATTTGAAATCATACAAAGATTGATGCATTATTCGATAGTGGCTCACAATCAAACTTACTTTCAAAAGAATTGGTTAAAAAACTAAACCTTGAAACTGTAGCTCATCATAAGCCATATCCATTGGGTTGGATAGTTAACAATGCAAACTTACAGGTTACAAGGAAGTGTTTGTTCAAGTTCGCCATTATGGAAAAGTTCATTGATGAAGTCAAGTTAGATGTAGTTCCACTTGACATCTCAGGAATCATTTTGGGTAGTCCTTATTTGTAAGATAGAAAGCAATATTTTATCGCCATGAAAGCAAGTGCTTATTGCTCAAGAATGGGGTGGAGTACATTGTGAGAGCCCATTGCAAAAATCTAAGCATTTATTTAGTTAATGCAGGGCAGATGAAGAGACTAATAAATGCAAGTAAAAATTATGTGCTTCTCGTGATCAAGAAAAAGAATGATATTGAATATGAATCTTTTGAAGGTTGTGATGACAAATTGAATTTTTTTTTTTTTTTTTTTATGTGGAAAGCAAGCATGGCAAGATGTTTCAGGAACCAAAGGAGTTACCTCCCAAGAGGGGAATTCAACATGAGATACAACTGCAGTAGGATATTTCACTTCCTAACATTGGCATGTATCGCATGTCGATTGTGGAGAGCATGAAAATCAAAAAGAAAATTCAAGAACTAATGAACAAAGGTATCATATGCCCATCTACTTCGCCATTTGGGTCACCCATTGTTGAGGTCATTCTAAATTGGCCCAAGCACAATACAGTTACACAAGTAAGAAGCTTTTTCGGGGTAGCACAATATTGGAGAAAGTTTATTGCTAATTTATCTTCAATTGCAACTCCAGTACATGCATTGACTAGTGTCAAGAAAGTCTTCCACTGGGGAGATGTACAACAGGAAACATATGATTCTTTGAAGCAATATATCAATTCAACACTGGTATTCACTCTTCTGGATCTTATAAAACCATTTGAGATCCAAATGGATGCTAGTGAGTATGCCATGGGAGAAGTTCTTATGCAGCATGGTAAGCCCATTTCATTTCATTATGGAATTTTTAATGGAGTTGTAACTAACTATCCCACTTATGACAAAGTACTTTACGCATTTGTAGATAGTGCTAAGAAAAGGAAACCCTACTTGATGGAAAAAGAGACCATTATCCATACCAACAATCAACCATTGCAGTATTTACAGTCACAGTCAAAGTTGCAGCAGTCATGACATTTCAGATGGACGGGTTTTCTACAACAATTTCATTTGGTTATCTAGTATAAAAAGGGAATCTACATTAAGGTAGCTGGTATGATTTCAAGGCCTATTGTAAATTCACATTTTATACTCGAGCATAATTCAGTTTTGCATGAAATTTACATTGAACAATATTAATATTGTTAGCTCTGCTACATGTTGCGTATGTTTGAAGGACAGAAGTGGGCTTGGTTTTCATTTTCATTTTAAAGAAGTGGTTATGGTACTCATCTCACTCTTTCTCCTTCTCCTTCAACCTCCTCATCTCTCACCTTTCTCTATTTCCCAGCTGAACGCCTTTACTCTACTACCTCTCTTTAGGTTACCAAACTCTGAATAACCAAAGTTTTGCAGGCCTGCACACCTTCCTCAACTATTCGTTATCATTAATCCCCACCATTGATCGTTCTGATCTAACGGTTCCCGCTACCTCAGCTCCTTTTCCCGCATGATAAACCTCATGTGTGTTCCCCGCCATTCGACCAATCGTCGCGTCATCGGACGGTAGTCGCAAGTCCCGCTCGTGAGAGCTGCCCGCTCGTTAACCCGTGGTGAAAGTTGTTTCCCACCTGTTTCACGTAAACCACCACCTCCCAAAAGTGGTGTGGGGATACCACTTGCCACCTGCCTTTCCTGCCCTTCTCGCTCGTTAAACCCCTGCATACTTTCAACCTCTGATCACTATCGGATCTGCTCGCATAAGATTTGACGGCCCTTGTTTATACCAATCTCATATTTCCCGATTCCTCTTGAAAGTTGATCTCCACCATCGACCTACGCAATCTGACGGCTGAGCTTCGTTCCTCCATTCAGTTTGCCTCCACCATACTATCTGTACCTCCCTCACTATTCTCTATTGCCGATGAACAAAAGGACACTCCTCGAGCAATGCACAACATTTATTAGTTATGGATCATTCTTCCATAGGACATTCTACCTGCTTAGGAAGAACAACCAAGTACCAAAAATGTCAAATGTGTTCATTTAAGTAGCAGATTGTAGTAGAGATTTTTATCAGATAGTTAATGTAGTTGGTGGTCCATTATGACCCCTCTATGCATAGGATAACAGATATTTTTGTAATCAACCTCTATATATATCCAGAACTCAGAATGATGATGGTTGATGGTTTTGGTTTTGATGTAAGGTTCAACTTCTGGAGACTGTAACTACTGTGATACTTGCAGCATCTGGTCTTCATTTTCAGCTAATACAAGCTTCTTTTGTTGTTAATTGCTTAGTTTCCACTTCTTCTTTGTTCTAGGTTGTGCCTGTTATGCATTCATTCATGTGCTATGGATATTTAGCATTTGAGGGGCTGTCATCCCACCTTTGTGTTAGAATATTGTATGTATTTTTTAATGTGTTATGTAGGTTTCTTTTACTTAGTGCCAGAGAGTTGTCATCCTATCTGTGCATTAGGGAATAGATTTGCAGACCTACTTACTGGTTGCATCCAACCATCACATCGTCTTGTGCATCTGCTGGTGTGGTCAGTATTCTTCATATTCACCTAATCCTCAAACTGTGAGTAATTGGTGGCCTAAAGCCTTGTAGTTTGGGGGTGTTCACCCATGTCTAAAGTTAAGCATAATAGAAGTGGTTATCTGGCTTGAATATACATCATGCCTTCCATTCATCTATTTCCAACATTTTGTTGAGTTTGTAATATTCCCGAGCATCTCTAAGATACAACCTAGGAGAGTTTCTTGGGGTGATAACACATATGATAGTGACTTTCAAGATGTGTATGCAAGCTTGAGTCAAGGAAACCAAATTGAAGAGTTGGATTATCATGCACATAACAATTTGTTGTATCATTTGGGAAAGTTGTGTATTCCACGAGGAGAAAGAAATAATATCATAAGGGAGTTTCACACTTCATTGATTATTGGACACTTTGGTGTAGGCAAGATAGTAGTGAATATCCAAAGGTATTTGTATTGGCCATGCATGTTTGATAATGTTTCTCATTTCATAGGAGGATGCCCATTGTGTGAAACAAGTAAGCCTAGAAATAGGAAACTTGATTGTACACTCCACTTATGGTACAAACATAGGAGAGTATCTCGATGGATTTTGTAGAAGGTCTTCCATTGTCAAGGAAAGGTCATGATTACTTGTATGTAGTTGTGGATAGGTTCAAAAAAATGTGTATTTCAACACCATGTAAAAAGAAAATTACAACTAAAAGAAAAAACTCATGTTTTCTTCCAAAACATTTGGGTTCATTTTTGTCTTCCTAGTTCTATTGTAAGTGATCGAGATTCTCGATTTGTTGGGAATTTTTGGTTGAATTTGTGGGACATGATGGACACAAAGTTGAAGAAGAGTAAAACCTTTAATTTGCAAAAAGATGGACAAACCAAGGTGGTCAACACAAAAATCATTAATATTCTTAGAGGATATTTCAGCAAACATCCCAAGTTGTGGGATGAATAGTTGCATTACATACATCATGCATGCAATACAGCCAAGCATTCTTCCACAAACACATTACCATTTGAGGCATGTTATGGGTACTTTCAAAGATTGCCATTGGACTTCATCTTTGAGAAAGATGTCACTATCGATTTTCATAGTGACATCAATAAGGCAAGGAAGTTCATAGAGAAAATTCATTTGGTACATCATACAGTGGAGGAGCGGCTTGAGAAAAGTCAAAGTAGCTACAAGGCAAGGCATGAAAAACATCGGGTTGATCACAAATCTCAAGTTGGTGACAAAGTTTGGTTATATATTAGCAAAGAAGACTTGGAGGAGAAGGTAAAAATCTTAAGCCAATCCATTATGGTCCTTTTAAAATTATGGAAAAGATTGGTAACAATGAATTTAAGCTTGATTTTCTTCCTTATATGTAAATATACTATGTTGTTAATGTTGAGAATTTGAGATTGTTTGAGCCTCCTTTGACTGACGATCAAGGAGAGCATGTTCAGCTACCATCAATAGATGATTTCTCACTAGAATATCTTAACAAACTTCAACAGGATCTCATACTTGATAGAAGAACAATGACTTCGAAAAGAGGGGATGTCGAATACCTTAGAGTGGGACTCAAGGGAAAAAAGCCTTCTAAAGCCAAATAGTTGCAGATTGAGAAGGTGAGGGATCTGTACCCTCAACTGCTTAGTCATTGATAGTATCTTTTGGGGTCCAAAAGGGTTTTAGTGGGGAAGAATGATCATGCGCTCAGTATTTAGCTCAAAAATCAAAGTTCTCGGAATGGCTCCAAACCTAAACGACCGTGTCCGCCTCTGAAATTGATCTTAACACAACTGATTTCACTGAAAACCGAGTTCATATGAGGAAGTTATTGAGTTTTGTTCTCTTTGCTAAACAGGTGAAATTTGGAAAAAAAATGCCCAGTCACTGCACAGTCAGGATTTCATACTGTTGATGTGGCAATTTACTAGGCAAGGTCAATTTGGTCATCATTCAAACACAATTTGAAAAGTGCCATATTTTCATTGGGTTTCAGGTGGTGATGTGGCACATTTCTATTAGTTGACATTTAGGCCAATGAGAGAATGCCACGTGGCAAGCCCAGAGGCCACCATGTCGAACCTACTAACACTCTAGGTAGACTCAACAATGGAGCAAAATTTTGTTGGAGGTGCCGAGGTTTGACCCTGCAACCTCCCCTCCACAATTCAATCCTTCTATCATTTCTGCCATCATATTTATTTACCTCTATGGAGCAAAATTCATATATAAAATTTAACGGATTCAAGTTTGACGGTTAGGGGAGGGCCATCCCATAGACCAGCCCTCCCCATGTGAATGCAAATACATAACAAAAAACAGTTAAGAGTTACGGTCTATCCAACAACAGTTCCAAAAACCCATAACCACAATGGTTAGGCAGATGCCATGTGAACAAGCTACGATAATGGTGGAGGTCAGATCAACTGACGAATAATACGATGGTAACGAAGAAATATGATCCTGCCTAAATTGCAAGTAGTTTCTAGTTACAGTTAGCCTAATATGCATGATTAGTGCTAATCCTCCCATTAAAATCGACTTAATATTTATTTAAACTCTGAGTTAAACTGGTATAATTTTAGTGGACTCTGAAAATTTTGGTTCTATCCCCAAATTTAGCGGCCTATTGGCTTGTTGTGGCCTGACCCAAGTTGAAAGGTGATTTAGCAAAACAAAACCTAGTACTACTGGCCCTCTCAGCGATATTCCGTTGAGTGTAGATTGAGGTCTCACCCGAAGTAGTATGGGAGGGTGCTAGAACCAGGTTTCTGTACCCTAGAGATGTGTGATGTTTTCAAGTGGTCTGTGGTTCAACCCTACGCACATATCGCTACGCACACTTACATGTACCTCGTAGCTTGAGATGCTACCTTCGCGCATCCCTACTCGAGGGCCAAAGAGTGTTGCTACCTAAGTCCTTACTAGCAACCCGATATTAGTTAATTAACTTAGCTTATTTTTATGCTTTCAGTTATACTTAACAATATTAAAAATTCATACAAGTGTGTGCAGTAAATAAACAATATAATTGCAAATGATATTGAACATGTAATACTCAGAACAGATCCACATAATTGGTAGCAAAAACTTTCTTTATTAATCTCTTCTTTGGTTTCAGACTCTACTCTACCCTACCCTCTCAGTTGCAAGGGTCCACGCACTCAGATGCGGACTCTACTAGACCTCTGCGCACTCAGCTGCAGAGCCTCTTCCTACTACTATGACCCAAGACATACTTAGACACTTGCTATGATATTCTATCTCATACTTCGCTCTTCCTTTCTTAACTATCTTTTACATGTAGAGATTCACTTTATTTATACAATCCCATGGTCCATGGACCATGCATAGGCTGACATTAGATTCAACACTTAGGGCGGACAACCCTATGACTCTAACATACACTTCGCACCCACATATTGTAGAGCTTTACAATAAAATCACTCAAAACTTTGGATTTGAGCCCTAAAACATGTTGTGGGGGGATTCCATGCCCAACAGGCCCCCAACACAAACATCGTGACTCGCCCTTGATTCACTCCATTGGCGCGGTAATCTTGGCGTGGAGTCCCTACAAGTGCTCTTCAACGGTACTGATGTTGGCACCGCTCTGAGCTGTTACTTGCTGAACCTGTTGCATTCATTCTTCTAGGACCTTTGTTTTCAACTTACTGCCCTGTATTTGTGCATGCATCCTAAACGTGCACGAGCTTCCCTTCAATATTTGTGATGATTGCGAATGCTTCGTCAATCCATTCCTAAACATGCACTTTGAGAACTACTTCCTTCTGGTGTGCTGCTTTCACCTGCTCCTTTAATGCCTTGGCTTGTTGCATCCTCGCAAGCCGCTAACTGAGGACTAGTGTCTGTGCAGTTCCCCTAACACTATCGTACTGCTGCAGGAGTTCTCGCGCCTCTATCTCCAGGCGCTAGATGTCAGGATCCTCTTGTAAAGTCGCGAGGACCTCAAGTGCTTATTCAAACATGTTGGTACAGTTGTTCACTGCACCTCCAATTTCTTCCAAACTTGCTACAATAGTGTTGCCGCATTGTTCTATAATTTCTGGGGGAGTGGAAGGCTTTACCTTCAACCACAGCTCGATGATCTGGAGATTCATCTCCAGTTGCACCTTTGTCATCTCTTCCCTAGCCTCGCGGACTCCAGTTGCCAAACTGTGGATCTGCACTTCTACTAGTAGATCTGCTGCGATGGCCAGCTCTGAGATGCGGTGTTAAGCGTCATCTACCTTGTGCACCAAATGTTGATTCTGCAACACCAATTCATCACGCTTCAAGCTAAGTTATTCTATGTTTATTTCCTTCTCACTTAGAACCTGGATCACATCGCTCTCCCTGGCCCGCAGCTTTGCCATTATCCCATATTGTAACTGATACAACGTTTCCTCGGGAAGGGCAGCCAGGTTAAGGCCAAGGTCTTTCACCATGCTAAGCGACAATTGATCCATCACATTAGATGACACTAGAGCTCCCTTTGGTAACACTATTGTGTTTTCCATCCTCGTGTGCAACATATGCTCTGATGCTAAAGTTCCTGCTATGACGTGTGTTGACAGGGTACCTTCCTGAGGGGGTTGTACCTGTAACTCTTGCAGCTTCGCCCTAAGGGCCCCCAACACAGTCTGATGCTCCTGCATGAACTACTGAAGTGCTTCACCTGTGAAATCACTGACCGTCTCATCGATGTCATGGAGATCACCTTCGGTTAAGGTGATTGGGTCAATGGCCAACTTCGAGGCCTTGACCTTCTTCCATGGGCCCGATCTTTCTGCGATGTGTGGGTGCTTTAACTGGGTGGATGCAGACCCTGGGTCCGCACTCCCTTTTGCTACTTTTTTTTCCTCTACCTCCTACCTAAGGACGTTGCTTGGCCCTTGTCTGGCTGTGTTGTTGCTACCTCTACTGCCTGCGCTACTCCTATTGCTTCTATGGCCTTCTTCTACTCCACGGCTTTCTGTGATGCTTCACTCACTACCCTTACCTCAACTGTTGCTTTTTCATTCCACCTTTTCTCTGCTAATTGAGTGATCCATAGCTTAGCATCGTCCTTTTTCTTCTAGACTGTCGCCTTCTACAATTTTGCTAGGTCTGGAGCACACCATTCGGGAGGCCATGTCTCCAAGACAGTAAAAATCGTGCCGTCAGTGGCTACAAATTGTAGCTTCATTCACTACTTCACTGGATCCTTTCGCATCCTGATATAGATGTTGTGCATATCAGCTTTGAAATTTGCAAAACTCTACAAACTATTGTGCACCGTAGGTGATAGGCGCGACCTTCTATTGACCCACATCTGGATGCTTGCCTCCATGAGCACCTAGAAAATTTTGATGTTGCGAATCCGTTTAGTTTCCTTGGTGGCCCAAAGCGAAGCGTACTTCGCGGCCTCTGGTATCTCTCTGTCAATGTTGGGGAACTATCTATCCTTTGACAATTCTCTCGCTACTAGAAATATGGATAATAGCAACCACGCATAGTGGAAGGTCTTACCCTGCTCCTGGGCTTCACGACAATTTATAAAAAATTCCTCACAGAGGAATTTGGCCCAGTTGAATTAGATCCCCTTCGCACACTTCTTGGCTAGCGTGACCACCGGTGCCGGTACCTCATTGACCCAACACTTTCTCATAATTTTACCAGTGAGGAGTTGGGTCGCTACCTGCACCCCTTTGTCCTTGATGCTAGAGATGACATAGCCCCTCTTCTTCTTCTCCAGCTTATATTTCACCTTCATGGCTTCCACCAGAGTGCAGGGTCCTTTCTTTTATAGGCGAGCCAACAAATCTGGAAAATGAGGTCTACCATGATGGGAATAGGCTCCTCCAGCCATAGATACCCATCATGCACTAGGTAGAGCAGATGCCTGATGACAAAAATGGTGATGGGCATACGGCGGAAATATGGTATCCATAATAAGTGAAACAACCCAGCCTTTTCCACACCGCACAACCATTTTTGCAGCTCTAACATTATCATTACCCCCTCAGTGTTCTGCTTCATTAAGTTTGCGGTCTCTAGGTGTGGAAAATTCTCGCTGTCAACGAGGTTCGAGTCCCCAAATTTCACGGTTGGAAAACAACCTAGGTGTGTGCCCTCAAATACAATGTTGTCGGGGAGGAGCGGGGTCTGGAGTGAGCTTTTCGTTTTGTCAAGGTTCTTCGCCACTTTGGTTTTCCATTTCCATGGAGGGACATACATTGGGAGTTTTGTTGTAGAGGGCAACAGTTGGATATCCTCCTCCACTTCTTCTTCCTCTGCTGCGGCAATCAGGGCCTGTAAGTCTTCTTCTTCCTCGTCTATTTCTATTGTGACTGCCTTCCCCTTCTTTTCCATGGAGAGTTTGTTGTGCCTTAGATTCCTTGGGGACATGCGTACTGGACCCATCACCTGTTTATCCTTCTTGGGCCTCCGTCTTCGTGGTGATTTGGGGATTTCTGTCACCACTCCGGTGCGTTTTGGAACATCCTCCACCATTTGGGTCTACGCAGCCTCGCTGATGGGTACCTCTTCAATTCCCAACCCATCCTTAGTTGTTGTCATCCTTTCTAGGCTGTATTCTATCTCTCGCAAACGTAGGGGCTCAATTATCGCTTAGCTCTCAATGCTCTATGCTCTGCTCAAGCACTCAGTTCTCAAATGACCAAGTATTGTTCATTGGCTAGCCTTTTGAGTTTTATAGCTCCTTTCAAATTCAAATTCGACCATTCCTCCCAATTTTGGGCCATTAATGCTTTTTTGGCAGCATATTTTCCTAAATCTTGCACATAACTTGCTTCTTAAATGCCCATCGCCCACTCCATTTGGCCTCAAATCGAACATCCCATCATGAATAGTGACAAGAACAGTCGCTTCCTAGCCAACCCGCGTGGTAGCGCAGCCCTCCATGCGTGGTCGCAAACCCTATGATGTTCCGATTTTGCACACATCTCTAATATCGTGCAACTCCCAGGTAGAATATTTTATAGTCCTGCACTACCTTTCAGCTACCTGGAGCACTAAGACTGTTCTTCCTACAGCTTGTCAGGTGGTTGCACCACCTGTGTGGGGTTCCATCACGTCCTCCAGCACAGTTCACGGACAATCCCCGTCTTCCACTGTGATGTTTAGCATCGCACACTCTATTATTTGCAATGCGCTACCCTCGTCACTATATTTAGCGATATGCGGTCCAAGCCAAGGCAGCAAACTAACTAGTTCACAAAAATCATTTTCCAATTTGCTAGTATGAATGTACGCACCTTTCCTTGCCATCCTTGGTTTTTCGACAAGAAATGCTTCCTTTATTTTGTTTTCTAGCTTCTTGACCTCTGTATCCATTTAAGTGCTTTTCTCCCTTAGCCGTAACCAGTGTTTTTCAAGTTCACGAAGGATAGAGTTTCCCTATCGGATTTCTTCCTCAAGTCTTATATGTTCTATTTCCCGTAGCTGTGTGATTTATTTCTTCTGGTCTTCATGGACCGTCATATCTATGGGTTCTATTATGTGCAGATTTGTCTTCACATGCGCCACAGGGGCTACATCCTCTGCTTCATACTTTAGCTTCGAAAATGCTTTCATGGTCATAGTTTTGCACATGGTCCTAGAAGCCCATACAACTGTTGGTACGCGCAAGTCCTTTTTGGTGCGTCTCACATGGGGGGTGCTATTCAACACTTCATACACCTTCTCAAAGGATTCCCCGTGTATGATCTTTGGCGCGCTTGGTCTTATCATACCTCGTCGTGCCTGCATATGCTTGTTGTTCCTGTTTCCTATCGTGAGAGCGGTGTGTGTTCATGCAGGTTGCGTACCATACGCCTGTACCCATCTGGAAAGGTGGGCGTGCAGGCTATTTTGTCCATCCTGCTTGGCTTCCATCCTCATATGAGGCTTCCCAAATCATAAGTGCATCATATTTTTTCATTTGCACTAGTCCCCGAAACTCTACTGGTGCGTACCCCACCACCTTGTGGGTGTAGCGCATAGTGTCCATTTCATAGCATCGAACCCTTGTTGTTCTAGTACTTTTCTTTCGAATTCGTCCAAGAATTCATCTACCATTGTTAGCCCACCATACATAGGCAGATCCCTTACCTCTGTTGTCACGCAGCACAGTGATCTTACCATGATGTGACAATTGAGTGTGGTTACCTCGTGTAACTGGTTCTACCATCGTTCTGTTTCCTCATCCGAATCTGATGTGCAAGAGCTTTCGCGCTCCCACGAAATCTGGTCATCCACTGTAGGATTCACCCAATCTTATTCTCGAGCGGTTATCTTGTAGATACAGTCTAGCTCATCATTGTTTTGATTGTTGTGCACTGGCTCTGTGTAGCGTAATCCTTCCGCAGGGTCTAAACGTACCACTACGTGCAGTGACATTTTCTCAAAAATCATTTTGCGCTTCTTTAGATTTATCACCCCATTTATATCAGTGGCCCAATCTATTCCTAGTAGAGTGGGATCAGTATTGCTATCATCGACAATATCTATGACTTCGAAATCTGCAAGCGCGCTCGCACCTTCAATGTCTACCATTATTCCCTGCAATATTCCCATCGGTAGGATCTTCTACTGGTTCGCCATTCACAATTGAATAGGGGACCATTGCAACGCAGGCCTACCCATGTGCTCCCATGTCTACTTTGGCAGCACATTTGTGTCCGATCCTAGGACTAGAATTACTTGATCCATTTCATGCTCTCTGATTTGCACAGTCAATCTCATTTCCATTCCTATTCACGATGTGTGCTTTCCGAGCTTCTAGACTGCACACGGTTTGCCCAACCCAGTGCACCTCGTGATAAGCTCTTGCAGTCCCTTCACACCCTTTCTATCACATAGTAGCTTCACACATGTCTCCAGAAAGGTAGTGAGCATTGAAAGATCCATCTCTTGTCCTAGTTGATCCTTACTACTTGAAGTGGAGGCCTCCGTGAAGCTCTTCTTAGCTTCCATGAATGTCTCCTTCGCACGCCCTAAATCAAATTTAGGTTCCTTTGTAGGAGCCTTTTGAACCCACGCACTTTGTTTAGGCTACTTAGCTTTGTCATCTCCTGCCATGATCCTCTATCTCATGATCAAACTGAGTACAATATAAACATGATGCTCTCGTCAGATTTGTACAATCACGGGCATAATGCCCTGGCCCTCTGCAATTATAACAAATCAGCTATCTGTGATCCCTTCCTGGTCCCATTCCACCTTGAGCTTGTCCACGTCCCTGAAATCCAGCGCATGCCATCCCTATATTTGGATCAAGGGATCATGTATCGGTCTGCACTCTGTAGGCAGGAGTTTGATCCATCATTAGCTCATAACTTCTACAGGTGTGCTCATCATGGCCTACCAGCCTGCAGAAATTAAAAAACAATTACTCGGACATCTGTGTATACTTCTGTAATAGGTGACAGTTATCTGTATCATGTTTTCCTCCTATCTGACAAATCGTGGACCATAATGTAGGTGCTGCACTTGGTCCTGCTTGAGCCTTTGGTCTTAATGACATCTGCCCTCCTCCCGTCAAGTAGTCGGCGAAGACTAGACAATGGTCCTTGTCATGCCCCTAGCATTTGCATTTTATGCACCATACATCCTCACACACTTTTTGGAGATTTGTCCTATCCTATTCCAGACACAAATTTTGTAGTTGCACATGGATCTGTTGGACTCCCAAGCTAGGATCTTGTATTGGGGTCTCGTGCAGTCTCATTACAATATCCAAAGATTCGGCCTAGGTGGATAACTTCTGTTGTGACAGTACCATCCTTAAATGTGGCATTAGTGATGCTACAAACCATGCACGGTGCTGCCCATCTGTCAAGGTCATGTTGGCTTCAAAAATCATACTCTTCAGTCTTTGATCCAGATCCCATGGGGTTTTGCCTTAAAGCATCATGATTTCCTTAAACCCGATAATCGATTGTGTCTCCGGTTTTGGCCTGCTAAATTCCCTGTTTAGCGCAGCCTAGATATCTGCGATCCCTGCATTTGGATGGTCATTTAGTTAGTGCACGATCCTGCAACGTGCTTACCAATGTTGCCTTCTTTATATTTTCATCCACAACTCCTTATGATTCCCATATGGCCTTACCACGAACCAAAATTGGTTCGAGTCTTCATTTCCTACTCCTCTGAATACACGCAACTTTATCGCACTCACCATATTGAACTGTGGTGGTGGTGGAGGTAGTGTGGGCAAAGATGGAGGTGACGATGGTGAGACTGGTGGTGGTGTAGGTGGAGGTGGTAGGAACGGAATTTGTTGCCTTATCAGACTGACCATGCTTCTCAGAGAAACTTTCGCGAGCTCTTCCTCGCTTTCTCGCTGAGGTGAAATCAAGGGGCTATTTTCTATCTCTATGCTACCTTCGTTTCTATAGATCCTCCCACTTTGCGTAGCCCCAAAAATCAATTTATTCACATAACCCTCTTTTCACACAATAGCATTTTAATCTAATTGTTCAAATATTTAATGTACTTACCTTGTGGTTCTTTGAGGAAGTGTCATTCTGCTTCGCTGTAGCTGATTGTCGTGTCTACTCCGAACTCGATGATAAATCCTCCTATAATTGATCGAGCCAATGGTCCACAATGCACACAATCTTATCTTCCAATGCTTCTAGTCTGCGCACTAATTCCAGGGCCCACAAAACCGATTTTTCAAGCCTATACCTTCCCTGACTATCTACTAGCTTCACAATCCACTCATATAACTTAGGGGGGAAGGATGCAAAGAAAATTTTGTGGGTTTCCATATATAAGTAGCGCTCCAACCACTGTTTCTTTGATACTCGCAGATTCCTGTTTTCTTGCACCGCGAACTTGTGAATCTTTCTATCCAACCATCCATCAATTTCTTTCTTCAATGGATTCCAATGACACAACATCAGACATCCCTTATACAGTTCCTGGTCCCTACAATGGAAACATTTTTTGGCTTGTTGGGGCCTGACTTAGGTTCAGAGGTGATTTAGCCAAACAAATCCAAGTACTACTGGCCGTTTCGGAAATAGTCTGTGCAGTGCCAACTAAGGTCTCACCTCAAGTAGTATGGGAGGGTGCTAGAACCAGGTTTTTGCACCCTAGAGATGTTTGATGTTCTCAAGTGGTCTGCGGTTCTACCTTGCACGCACGTCGCTACATGCACTTACCCATACCTCACAGCCTGAGATGCTTCCTTCGCGCAGCCCTACTTGGGGGCCAAACATTGTTCTTACCCAGGTCCTTACTAGCAACCCGATATTAGTTGACTAACTTAGCTTATTTGTATGCTTTCAGTTATACTTAACAATATTCATAATTCATATAAGTGCGTGCAGTAAATAAACAGTATAATTGCAAATGATATCGAACATGTAATACTTAGAACATATGCATAGAATTGGTAACAAAAACTTTCTTTATTAATCTCTTTTCCAGCTATAGACTCTACTCTACCCTGCGCAGTCAGCTGCAGGGGTCCGCACACTCAGTTATGGACTCTACTAGGCCTCTGCGCACTTAGCTGCAGAGCCTCTTCCTACTACTACGAGCCAAGACACACTTAGACACTCGCTCTAAGCTTCTATCTCATACTTTTCTCTTCCTTCCTTAACTATCTTTTACACTTAGAGCTTCACTCTATTTATACAATCCCATGGTCCATGGACCATCGGTAGGCCGACATTACATTCACCACTGAGGGCGGACAACCCTATGACTCTAACATACACTTTGCGCCCGCAATTCACAAAACTTTACAATAATATCACTCAAAACTTGGGCTTTAAGCCCCAAAACATATTGTGGGGGGATTCCATGCCCAACACAGCCCTAATTGGAGTTTTCCAGATTTGGAGGAGCTTTTTAAGGGAAAAACTGTCAGAGGCATAACTGGAGCAATTTTCGACCAAATTGAGCTCAGGAAAAGGGGTTCCTAGCTAATTTCGACATTATGAACACATTGATGTAGGTATTAGGAGTAGTAGATATTTGTAAATAACATTTTTTTTTCCATATTGAGCTAATATAGAGGCCCAAGCCATGGAAGTTGGACCAAGGAGATGTAGACCACGAGGGGTGAAGTCCTTCATCAAAACACTATGATAAAGTGTCTCTTTGATGGTTTTCTATACATTGAATTTCTATTTTATATTTTAAGCTTCTGTGGTAGTTTTTTGCAGTGGCATGATCCGGATTATCTACAGTTTCGTGCTCATTCTGTCAAAACTGTGGATAATCTGAATTTCTATTATTCAGTACTTGTTTTTGAAGTTATTTTGTTCATATCTGTCACATAAAACTTGATCAAATTTACATGTTTTAGTCACCAAACAACCCATGGAAATATATGCATAGGAAGAAATGAACAAGCACATGTTTATAAATCTATAATTGAAATTAGCACAACAAAAATAATATTCAATAACATATCACTATGCCTCAGTTATTTCAAGTTTCAAGCTCATTCATCTTCCAATGTATATGGGCACCTTGGAAAGACATGGGATGGTTTGGTTCGCTGGTCTTGGGAGGACAGCAAGGCAACATGGAACTTAGTTTTTCACCCCATCTAGAGTTGGAAGGTGTAGGATCAATGTGATGCTAATATACCCCATTTTCAAGCTCGAAAATTGAGTAGAAAGGATATTTTATTTTGGTGGAACACATGGGATTTCATATCACACTCCTAAAGGGACTAGTGTATTCTTTCTTAGGAGTTTATTTTGATGGCCTCCGATACCCTATCAATTATTTAGTTGAGAGAGCTCATCATGAAGGCCAAGTTATTCAAGAAGAATATAGGGATGCCAAATATATTCTGGAAGAACTCTAGATGGAGCTTTGGGCACCCTCTTGAGCAAGATGGCACTCAAAGATTTTACTCACTCTTGCACCATCATAATTTCTTTTCACTGGTACTAAATGTGATATAAACGCTTAATTATATGAGATGGGTACAAATACTTTGCAGTATTTGGTCCATCCATATTTTTTATAAGCTATACGTTTTTTCCTAGATAGTGATGTAACCAAGGATTCCATTCAAGGCATGTCTGATCAAAAGTGTGTTTTCTGATGACTTTGGCCCTGTATGTGGTTGGTTGGAGACTGTGAAACATATCTCCTAGGACTCCTACTTTGCCAAAATTGTTGACAATTTTTGTAGAATCTCTATTGAGATATTCTTCAGGGACATTCATTAGAGGGCCACCTTATTTCAAGATCGTCGATGCCTTGCCAATTCTTCCTTTTTTATGGATCTAGAATTGCTTGTGTATTTCTAATTTATTATTGGGTGATCTGTTGTAAATTTGTTTTTGAGAATCAATTTAGTTCATCGACTGACCTTCCTCCCTCATGCCGCGATGAGATATGCCATCAAATTTTTCATAAGAGCACATTGTTGATCAAAGAAACCGAGGCTTCTAATCCCGTAACATACTTTTATTTCATTTATGTTCTAGTTTCTCTATGAAAGAAGATATGATCTTCATTGTATATATCCTTCCACTTTTGGTTCTTCTGATTGTGAATACTTCTCTAGATTATAAGACATATGTTTCAAAAATAAATAAAAAAACACAAATCCATCTTAACCCACGATCTTCTAAGCACAAAGAAAATTAACTCCCTGTTTCTTTTGATCCCTCTCAGGGAAATCCAAGGTTTAGATGCATATATGTTGGCGAGAGAGGAATAAGGGAGGCATACAACAGTTTTTTATGTCACTGAACATTTAAGGAATATAGTGTATCCTTATTCTCTCTAGACATATTCTTCCCGCCTGTATGTTTTTTAAGAAACAACCTGAATTTAAAGGAAAACAAATTTTGAAGTGATGGGAAAGGGGGGAGAGAGGTAGCGGATCAAGTATCATATTTTTCTAACTAACTGAATCCAACAATGGATGCAATGTACTTACAAGATAGGTTGATAATTAGAAAGAAGGGTGAACCTTTGGGTTTAAATAACCAAGGAAAGCAGATCTCTCATATAGTTGAGGAATGGGCATGGCATATGACAAGACCCAAGACCGAGGAAAATAGTCATAGGTGTTATCATATCAATAAATAGCTCACAAAATTGGTGTCAATTAGAAACAGACACAGGGAAGTCAATTAAAGAAGAAATAAATGGAAAGAAAACCAAACACATGAAAGGAGAATTTCTAATTAATTTTGGGTCTCATACTCATATTTAGTGCAATCTCTTAGTGACACAGCTATAATTAATTATTTTAATGTATGTTTTAAATAATTTTGATGATATCCCATACTAATGGAATGGCCAGAGCAAACCTGAAAATATATTGAGGCCATGTCCATATTTTACACGGCAAGCTAAGGGCTACCTATGTTTTTATTATCATTATTAAGGTTAGTACCTTTTAGTTAACAAAAAAAGCATAAATTTACCATATACAACATACCAGTGAGTGTAATGATACCCTGAATCATATAAACTAGATTTTATAACATTAAACTACACTACTACTTGGTTGAAAACACCCAAAAATGCCTACAGGACGAGTATTGGAGGAAGTTGAAAATTCAATAATGGTCAAAGAATCTTTCACCCAATTCAATCTAGAGCTTCAATATTGACGATTGAAGTCATCTCAATGCATCCCCATAAGAAATGTATTCATTACATGGTGACAATATGAACATCTTTTTTTCATCTTTATATTTACAAACTTACTTCCGATCCATCTAAAAGTCTTTGAGGAGCAGAAAAATTTATGTTGCTTATATCCACCCACAATTATTGTAAAGAAGTATTTTTTCATAGACTAAGAGTGAAATTGTGACACTAACCTGTCAACCTGATTGAAGGATGCATTAAGCAGTTGACGAGACTTCGACTAGTTTGCCATGATTACAAACAAACTAAATAACAATTACAAAACCCCGATTGAATGAATTCTTAAATTCGAGTAAAGTCGTCGATTGAATTGAACCTATAAAATCTGGATAAACGGAAGAATATATCCAAGCACACGAAATCACCACATTTTGATTTTGTAAATAGCCTTTGTTTTGGAAAGATGGGTTGTGCGCATAGAGGTAAACGTTGTTTACAAGCAAGAAATTTTGAGTTAGTTATTTTTATGAGGATGGATTGGACGTTCAAAGAATTTCATGTAAATGGTTCACAGTTATTATTGAAGCTTGAGTATGTTTTTGTTATATTAAAAATAATAAAAAATTAGCACAGTGAAATTAAGAGATAAAACAGTTTTTTCTTGGATAATCTGGCTAGACAATTTAGAGGAAGATTGTGATTTCTAGTAATTATAGCTTTGACTGGTATAATCTGGTTAAATTTTACTAGTATAATTCATACCCCATAACAACTTACATGTGCTTATGTTTCTATGTGTATGAAAGGAATAAAGGAATAGATGTAATAGAAATGAATAACTGGAGGGAAAGAATCGTTGGAAGGGTTACGTATCGAGTATTCATTCACTGAATTCAATGGAATTGAATTAAATTGCGGGGTCAATTGCATTTGTTAGGCGGTCCCTTAGGAATCTCTTGGCGTCTACACAATAATCATACATCATGTAGTTCTTTCATACACTAGAGCCTCTACTCTTGGTTCAATTCCAAAGTGTCATGTGCAGCTGCATCAAATGAAGGAGTAGTAGCAACATTGAAATTGCATAAGGATGTAACAAAGGTGGCTTTAGTCCAGTCGGTCTTCACAAGTGCACCTCTAGTTGCTGAATCATCTGCATTCCAAAGGGTGGAGCAGACCCTCATTACTTTTCTCTTATGATAATGATAATTTCTATCCACTTTACCGAATTTTCTTCCTATTCTTAAACACTCGAACAAGAGTCTTGTCCACAAAAATTTTGAACAACAACAAGCATGAATGTCACAATCAAGTGAAATTATTGAAGCTCCGAAGGAAGAACATGAAATGGCTTTTCTGGTCGACATGCCTAAAGAAGAGGATCTACCTTGTTAAGAAGAAGAAATTCCAATAGAAGTAAATGAAATTATCATGGAACCTCTGATAGAAATTGAAGAAATTGAAAAGCTCGAGGAGCCAACTCTAAGCAAACCTGAACCTCTTGTTGAAGAAACAATTGAAAATTTGATTATTGAATAAATTGAAAAGCATGACGAGTCGGTTCCAAGCACAACTGAGCCTCCTATTGAAGAACACTAACTGTTGAAGAAGTTGAAAAACCATAGGAGCATGAAGTCAATTGATAACGGCCAAATACAAGAAGTTAGTTGATAACTAACACAAGTAGTTGGTTCACAATTGAAGTAGGATCGAATGGTCAAGATTTCTTCAATCTTTTAACATTCCATCCAATAGAGTGAATAGAGTGAGAGACAGGGGATTTCTTCTCGAAGGGGAATTCCTTACAGTGTAAAACTAAACTAAAAAATAAAATTAATAATTATAGTTATCAATAAAAAAATTGACTTAGTCAAATTACCAAAAAATAATTAAACCAACCTACATCTATCTTAACACATTGTAAGAAGTGTCCATAGGGGTCAAATATCTTGACGTTTAAACTTATTTTAGAGTGAAAAGAGATTTGATCCCTATTGGCACTTGCTAGATCCAAAGTTAAGATGGATCTAGGTTAGTTTACTAGTAGTATAAAAAATCATAACTCATGTTCATGTGACATTTTTTTAATTCATCAATTTAATTAGAAGGACAAAAGTGACATAACTACTGTTAACATAAATCTTAACTTTTGATGTATGGTCATTGTTAAAAATATTTTAGAATATTAAATAAAGATTAAATATATAATCTTCATCTAATAATTATTAATAATTAAATTAATATGCTTTTAACATAAATTTTAACTTTTGATATGTGATTATTGTTAAATTGTTCTAGAATATTAAGTAGATATTAAATATCTAATCTCCATTTAATAATTATTAATAATTAAATTAATATTTTAGAAATCAAATTTCAAAATAATTATAAATATCAAATTAATCCAACCTATTAAATATGAAAGAGACTGATTACTGTTAAAAAGACTTTCATTTTCAATTACCCATGTGTCTAAAAGGTTCCGAAAATAACATGTAAGTGATTTCACCGACTCTTTTGTCTTCACTATCTATTTCTGCGTCCTCCACCTATTTTACCAACCATGGACATTGCACTGAATCCCTCTTGATTCATTTACTTATTTCATTACCTTCTTTGACATATCACGAACATGACAACATCTCCACTGTCTTCTTCTACCAGCCGCCCATGGATATAGACACATTCAATCATTGTACAACGTACACTATTGGAAAGTATACGTCAATCTGGTAGTATTAATCATTAACATGCCCAATTATGATAAATATATTGTTGGGGATTTTTCTGGTAAAATCCCAAAAACAAACAATTAACTGAATACAGAGCAATGCTCTGTTTTTCTCCTCAGGATCTTTTGCACAGGAAAGCAAATAAAATTTCTGAGAACAGAGATTTTTCACACCAATAAACCCTTTATATTCATTAATAAAAAGCCTGATACATATTTCCTCCTCTTCCTCAGAGGGATTCACCAAAAACATTTCACCAAAAACAAAATTACTCTGCCTCTGTTACAAATGATTTTTACACTGTTGTGTAAAATCTTGATTTACATTTACTGGTGTAAAAAGGGATTTTACATTTACTCCTATAGAATAAAAATACTTACATTGATTTACTGGTGTAAAAAAACTTTCACATTCACCCAAGAAAAGTTTCTTACATGCCTTGCTGGTTTTGCTGCTGCTCCACGCCATACATTTAATTATGCATTTCAATGCATATATTCCTCAAGAATTCGCACTTCTGTGCATTGATTTCTCTATTATTTCCTCTGCATCCGCGAGCCCTTTCTTCCCTGGTTTTCTATTAGCTGCAGCAAAAACCAAGTTTCTTCTCCACCCGTGTGCAATTATAATACAAAGTCAACACAAAACAAAACTATATGGCGTACATACCATATGGGTTAACAATAAAAATATTACATGCCGTAAAAAATTTAAATATTTTACCTAAGTCTATGACAAAGTATTAAATGCATTAAATGAAACCTGCGGCAAAAACCAAAATTAATGTTATGGCAGGTTGAATGAGATCCATGTCCGTTGACTTGATCAGATGCAATTCAGGTCCTACTGCCACACAACCCAAATGAAGTTTAGTGTCCGGGGAATGGGTGGTTTTGTGTTCGTACATAGGACGCGTGTTAGTTAGTCGGCGTGTTCGGAGGCCCTCTGACAAATACAACCTTTTGCGAAAAGCGGTGCGAAATGAACTTGTGGTTTTCCAGAAATGGTTTTGCTGGAGTAGCGCTGCAATAAATGCGTGCAGGTGAAATTACAGTCTCAACACTCCCCTTTAATTTCAATTGCTGGGCATTCAGTCATACCCAAAAATTTTCTCAAAAACTCAAAACTTTTCTGGTCCAGTGGCTTTGTCAAAATGTCTGCAACCTGTTCCTCAGTCCTGCAATGTTCTAAGGCAATTTCTCCATTGCTCACCAATTCCTTGATGTAATGAAATCTTGTGTCAATGTGTTTCGTTCTCTTATAAAACACTGAATTCTTTGATAATGCAATCACTGAGCTATTGTCACAAAAAATCATTGTTGCTTTTGCCTTCTCTTGGCCTAAGCTCCTCAACATCCTTCTCATCCAAACTGCTTGACATGCTGCTGCTGTAGCTGCCACATATTCTGCCTCTGCTATAGACAATGCTACAATGGACTGCTTCTTAGAAACCCATGAAATGGCTCCTGACCCCATGTGAAAAACATAACCGGAAGTGCTTTTCTGATCATCTACACTTCCAGCCCAATCACTATCAGTGTACCCAACTAAATCTGAATGTTCTGAGACATTATATAAGATGCCAAACCTTTTAGTACCTTTAACATACCTCAGAATTCTTTTTGCTGCCTACCAATGTGCTTCGTTTGGCCTCTCCATGAATCTGGAAATAAAACTAACAGAAAACATTATGTCAGGTCTAGTTGCAGTTAAATACATAGGGCTGCCAACTATGCTCTTGTACAAACTAGGATCAAAATCCTTGCTGCTGTCCTCTTTGCTGAGTTTTAATCCCATTACCGTGGGAGTGATTGCTGCCTTGCACTCTTGCATATTAAATCTGCCCAACACTTCATTTACATATTTTGCTTGTGAGATGAAAATTCCATTTTCATTTTGATCTACTTCTATTCTTAAGAAGTATCTCAGCAAACCCATGTCAGTCATTTCAAATTCCTCTTTCATGACTGCTTTGAAATTTTTAATGAGGTAGTCATCATTACCTGTAAAAATCACATCATCAACATATAGCACAACAATTAGCAATTTACCATCTTTTTCTTTGATGTAGACTGTGGGTTCTCCCTCACACTTTTCAAATCCATTCTCTAGTAGATAGGAGTCTATCCTATTGTACCATGCTCTTGGTGCTTGCTTTAGCCCATAAAGAGATTTCTTCAATCTGCACACTTTGTGCTCTTGGCCTTTCTTCTCATATCCTAGAGGCTGTTCAATATAAACCTCTTCCATTAACACTCCATTCAAGAATGCTGACTTCACATCCATTTGGTAAACTTTCCACTTGTTTTGTGCTGCTATGCACAGCACTGCTCTCATGGTTTCCATTCTTGCAACTGGTGCGAAAGTTTCCTCATAATCTCTCCCGTACTGCTGCTTGTATCCCTTGACAACCAGCCTTGCCTTGTGTCTTTCTATCTTGCCTTCAGCATTGCACTTGGTCTTATAGACCCATTTAACTCCAATGACTTCCTTACCTTTTGGTAGTTCAACCAACTCCCATGTTTTGTTTCTCTCTATGGAATTCATTTCTTCATCCATAGCTTCTATCCATTTCTTATATTTAATTGCATCTTCGAAATGAATAGGATCATCAACATGACAATACAAGGCAAATAAGGAATTCATTCCTTCATCATAAATGTCACTTAAATTTATGAATTTTTACCTCTTTCATTCGGTGTGCAAGTGCTTGAAGATGCACTTGAATTTCCACTTTGTGGTGTGCTTGGAGAAACACTTTCATTTCTCGTCAAGGGTGTTCCTTGCTGTCCTTGTGTTGGCACTTCTGTTTGGGGATGTATTTCAGCCATCTCCTCATCATCTTCATCATGAGACAAATAGTGTTTAACATTCACTGTTTTCTCTAAGCTTCCATCCCAAGCTTCCTCTTCAATGAACTAAACATCTCTGCTCACAAAAAACTTCTTGGTAGATGGGATATACAACCTGTAAGCTTTGGATTCCTCAATGTATCCAATGAAAATACATTTTTCCCCTTTGCTGTCCAACTTCCTCCTTAGCTGATCTGGAATGTGTGCGTAAGCCACACATCCAAAAACTTTCATGTGGGTGACTCCTTGCTTTCTCCCACTCCATGCTTCTTCTAGCACTTTGTTCATCACTACTTTGTAGGACACCTGTTCCAAATATATGCTGCACAATTTACAGCTTCAGCCCAATAATCATTTGGCAAATGCTTTGCCTTCAACATGCTCCTCGCCATATCCATGATGGTCCTATTCTTCTTTTCAGCACCTCCATTTTGCTGTGGGGTGTACCTAGCTGTCAATTGCTTATGAATTCCATTTTCTCTACAAAACCGTAGGAATTCTTTGGAGATATACTCACTTCCTCTGTCAGTTCTCAAAACTTTGATATGCAGCCCGCTTTGATTTTCCACAAGTGCTTTGAAATTTCAGAATTTTTCAAACACTTCACTTTTGTTTTTAAGGAAATATACCCAAGTTTTTCTAGTAAAATCATTAATGAAAGTTAGAAAATATTGGCTGCCTACTAGTGATGGAGTTTGCATTGGTCCACATACATCTGAGTGGACAATCTCTAAGGGTGATTTTTCCCTTATGCTTTTCCCTGATGAAAAACTTTCTCTGTGTTGTTTCCCTAGGATGCAACCTTCACAAAGGCTGTTCGGTTTCTCTATCAATGGTAATCCTCTTACCATCCCTTTTATGCTCAACAAATTAAGACCTCCAAAGTTGAGATGTCCAAATCTCAAGTGCCACAACCAATTTTCATCCTTTGGCACGCTTTGGAAAGCCTCTTGGGTAACTGCTGCAATTACTTCTTTGTTTTTCAGATTTTCCCTTATTCTAAGAGGGAACATCCTGTTCCTTGTCATCTTACTTTAGCAATACATATTTTGTTGGGTGCTATATCCATAATGGTGCATACATCATTCTTAAAGAAAACATTGTACCCCTTATGGACCAGTTGTCCAATACTCAAGAGGTTAGACCTCATTCCAGGGACATAGTAGACATCTGCTATGGTTTTCTTTTCACCCTTCTTTGTAAATATTTTAACTTCTCCTTTTCCCATAACAGAAATTTTGCTATCAGTCCCAAGTGTAACTTCTGATTTCACATTTTGATCTAAAGCAGAAAACAGGGCTATGTTTCCTGTCATATGGTTGGTGCAACATGAGTCTAAAAACCATATGTCTTCATTATTTGTTTGAGTGATGTTACAAGCTAAAAACACATTATCTTGACAGATGTTGTAGAAATTTTGAATAATTTAACACATATTCAACAGAGATTATCTTGATCATGTACTATTGCAAAAAACATACACAATACATAAGCTCCTCTACGTTGATCATCAATATAGCAGCATCAATAACAATAAAACATCAAGAGCATTCACACATTAACACAGTATGTATCTCGAGGAAAGCATCTCGCTAAAAACCCAAACTATCTGTATATTAATGATTGAGTCATGTAACATTACACAGCATAATACTTCTCACAAGTATCTCCACCTCTGTTACACACAATACAACTCAGATCTGATCTCCAAATCTCCTTCGCTGCTTACCTGCCTCCATTGCGCAATCCTGCATGAGAATACTAATGAATGAATGATACAAATTCGTATTTCCCTTGGATATACCACGCAATCCTCATTGGCATACTCAATTGCTATGATTGTGCAAATCATCATGCACAACTATAGTCACAACTGATAGCAATCTGATCCTCTAACACCTGTCCTTGCTGAACTGAACATGCACTGACATGCAACTGAGTTAACAGATGTATTCTATAGTTGCATTATGAGTTAATAACTTGTGATTAATTAATAACTAATTCACTCAACTCATCTCTAGTCTATTTTCCAGTTAGACTAAATACAACCAGTTTAACAAAGCTAAACTAAACACAACTCCATCAACTGCACCTCCAGTCCACTAAACTCAACTCACTTGAGTTCTAACTGAAGTCCTGCATGCAAATATTAGTCATCCATAGGTAACCACGTATTTCCTTCTGGGATCTGCATGTACCACATCCGTAGCTCATCCTGAAGTGCTCCAAGAGAATAAGACAAAGTTTATAGTCTAAATATTATTATGAGCTAAAAATATTTGACTGTTCTATATTTAGACTGAGCAGTCACTCCGCTGTGGTGTCACTCCGCTGTGGTCTAAAAATAGAAATCCATCTATTTTTTCCAACTTGATCAATCATCCATAAACAGCAACCTGCAATCCATAGACATGATCCATATGTCTAAAAATAGACATAGTCTAAAAATAGACTTGCGCCAAAAATAGCCTGCGGGCCACTTAGTGAAGGCGACTCCTTTCCACTAAGCTCCATCATCTTGTTGCATTCTCAACAAGCATTTCTTGTTGCACACTTTTCAACACTCCCTCTCAACAAGAAAGGCTTCCTCTCAAACCCGATCCTGTAACTCTAGAATGTTATGCATGCAACACATCTGGCCCGTCCACTTGCTCTATCATCAAAGTCTCTAACTGCTATTGCCTCTGTCGACTGAAAACTCTGCATCTCTGTGCTCTTCAGTATCTGACTGCTCTAGCCTCTGTCACCTTGATCTCTGACTGCATCTGTGCTACTGCTGGTTCTATCTCCCGGCATTGCATCTGCACTGCACCTCCCAACTGACCTCCCTGTTGGGCTAGAACCATACTCTGATGTTGAAGCTCTACCTGCTGCTGACAAGTGCTCCTTCTCTGACATCTGCGCTACTGCAACATCTTCATGCATCTCGCACCATTGCACACCTCTCTG